>RJVU01019022.1:440587-453690 GCA_003731715.1 Anabarilius grahami
ACATTTCCAAATAGTATGAAGATGACGTAATGCATAGTAAAACTAGGTGTTGTAAGCTCCATATATGGTTATTTCAGGGAGGAGACGGGGTGGAGATTCGTGTCTGCACAATCTTCTGCTGATTGGGTTTTATAAAGATAATTTTGTGCAGGTTCTGGCATACGCAGGGTTTTATCATTCTGAAATTTTGTGTGTATGGAAAATCTGACTTTTATGCATACACACACTTTTAGGATAAAATCTACGGAAAGTTTATACATGAGTCCCCTGGACTTTACCTCTGTCAGAGATCTTCTTGAGCTCCTCTTTGCAGAAATCCTCCAGTTTGTCTCTCAGCTGACGGACAGATTCTCTCACGCCATCAAAAGAGGAGAGAGAACTGAAGATATTGTCATTTACATCTGTAGATTCAGGAGGAGTTGAGAGAGTCTGGAAACTCTACAGAAAACAGAAATCAAAGATCATCATCTCCACACTTCAGCCAATAACCTGCACTACTGCCAGATTTGAGCAGCTCTTGTTGATCTTTAGTAACTCTCCTCAATTGCACTTTTCATATTCATTGTATGACAATAGAGCTACAAATTCTAGCGTTTGCAATTTACATTATATGTGAACTTTCTTGGAAATCATTTGCATGATAAAGCATCTGCCAATAACATAAATGTAACAGATCAAATGCATCAATGGTGTCACATTCAGGGCTGTTTCTAGACACAGGTGAACTAGATAACATGGTAACATAATGATACTGCTTTTTAGCAGAAAATCATCATGTTCTAAGAAAATTTAAGTAGCTGAATATTAGCATAAGAAAGATATAATATTTAAATGTTATAACAAAGACTGCGATTGTGAATCCAAATATTTAATGCACACTGAAATTAGATATTTAAAAAATGAATGACAGCAACAGAAAAATATAATGTTGGGTTGGTAATGACCACATTTTCATAAAACATTTGTCCAGAAACCATGAAAGTGATCCATTCACATGTGGAAATGACCTTGGAATTTTGGCCCGAAGCCAAAGTACTCCCCCAGGTTATTGTAATAATAGCTAGAACTAGAAGAGATTGGATGGAGGAGGAATGCTGATAAACTCTCAGACGAACGGAGGTAAGTCTGCTGTATTTATACCTCTTGACGTTGGTTGAGTTGATTAACTGAATGCTCTCCACTTGTGCTAATTAGGTTAATTATCTGAACCTGCTCCTCCCAAACTTTAATAAAACCACAGCTCATAACACCGGTAGAACGGCCCTACTGGCCGACAAACAAGAAGCAGCCACATTTTGGAACGACTCTTTGGGAGGGCTCTCACAACATCCGACGGGAAACCAAGGCTCACAGCATCAGATGGGTAAAGCCCTACTTGGAAAAGAATCATCAGGTTCTTTCAGCAATAGCAAAGGTAAGTCTTACAAATTAATACTAAATCGCTGTTTAGTGTTAAAATGTACGATACTTGCAAGATACCTTTATGCTGAGGAGCGTCGGATCTACAGGTTGAGGAGAGGTCTTGAGGATTTCGTCTGAAGTTGTTGCCAGTCTTTTCTATGTTGGATGTTGAGCACATGGCTGGTTGGTAGGCCGAGGCCAGCAGGCTTAGGCCTAAAGGCCTTGGCCTGAAAAGGCCTCCAGCCAATAGACATCTGTTCCGTGGTCCCAGAAGCAAGGAAAGAGAGGGAGTGGCATTGTTCTCTAGCTTTTAACCTCTGGTCAAAGTCCAACCTCTTAAGGTTGCTGTAGCCAATGAAGGTGTTGTATTTCTGGGTGACCACACACCCCTTGTCGGGGCTTTTATGACCAAGCAGATTAACAAGCTGAGTCTTTGAATAAGAACTATTAAAGATTCTTGTAATACTTATGTGTTGCGCAGGTATGGACATACCGCATACACAAGCATTTAAATCTTCCCGATACGAACGCATAGACACTAAACATGGCATGATTGAAGTTACCTTAAATGTATCATGAAACATACACATACACACGTGAATACAATGATTGTAATACAGCAACGGCAATAATGGATACCTCTTCCTGGGACTGGTATGTTCATTTATAGAACAGTCTGTCTTTACATTAATGCAAGAGAGTCTGTGTTATGTGTGGATAATGCAGGAAAGCTGCGTTTTTGTGTGTCTCTTCTCTGCTCTCCATGCGGCATTTATTGGTGCAGTAAAGCTTGTAACTGAGAACTTCCGGAGTGAGCTTAAAACTGTTGGTTAACTAACAAATAACTGTGTCTGATTTGTCTCAGTCATTACAATGGAGAAATAGAAAACATAGATGGACGACTGGGAGGGCTCTCGCTGCATCCGAAGGGAGATAAATACTTATGGCATAGGATGGGTAAGCCTCGCCGGATGGAGATAGAAAGACATAGATGCCCAAAAGGGAGGGCCTTCGCTGCATCCTCTGGGAGATCAATACTCGCTGGACGGAGAAGGAGAAAACAGATGCACGACCGGGAGGGCTCTCAATGCATCCAACGGGAGATCAAAACTCATGGCATCGGACAGGTAAGCCTCACTGGCGGTCGAAGAGAATATTGTTTTTTCATTCATTCATTCATAAAACTGAGCTTCAGCGGGAGCAGAGGGGACATCACGGCTACAAGACAAAATTAGCTTTAGAAACTGGGCTCCAATGGGAGCAGAGGGGGCATTGTTGCTACGGCAGTGGAGAGGGTCAGCCAGATGCAAGAACAGAGCCCCCTGTGATAGCATGTCGGAAGAAACTGCTGCAGAAATGAGGTAGAATCTTTTTTTCTTTCATTTTCTCAAAGCGATAACATGCACTTACATGATGAGAAGCCTAAAACGCGTTATAAATACTGTAATCATTGTTTGATGTTGGATGATCATCAAACAGCAAAGTAGTGAGAGCAGATGATTTAGATGATCATTTGTTCTTTTATCTGTTGCTGCTTTGAGTAGCACACGCATTCATTTAGTGAAATTCAAAAGAGACTTGCTTATGATAAAAGATAAAGTGGCTTGCGTAATAAAAATGTGCACTTTCAATTTATTCAATAGAGTTCAATAAATGAGAAATGATAACTAAACAGATACTCAAATTAAAATTCCATACTTTCCAAACTGTTGAGGAACTGGTAATGGGTGCTTTCAAAAACTGCTTCATGAGGCTTAGAAACCTTTGTGAATCTTTAGTTTCGAATCAGTGATTAGGAGCGCATATCAAGCTACCAAAGTCATGTGATTTCAGTAAACGAGTCTTTGTGATGTCCTAACTGGTTTCGAAATTTTTAGAAAGTGCAATGGTTTGCCGCTGAATACCTGAACTTGGATTGATTTGATTTTATAAATTTGTAGACTTTTTTTGTTTGTTTTTAATGACACATTTGTATAATAAAAAGGGAGAATTGTAGAAGGACAAAAATCACCAACATTAAGCCAAGTTTCAGTTACAAAAAGAAAGTCAAGACATTGTGAAGTGAAGAAGTCATTCGATATAAAGTCTTATTTACTAGCGATCTTGAGTTTACCAATGCCATCCTGACCGAAATCGATTCAATAGCAGTCGATCTCGAACAAAGCACAGCCGAAGACGCTAGGTATAGTTTCCATCTAGTCAAAACGCTGCCTCGCTTTCCGCGTCTCCGTTGTCGTTTCCTACCAGGAAGCGGCTTAAACTCTCTCGTATAGAGAACTCAGACGGAGGAAATTTGTAAATGATTAGATCATCATTAACTAATAACTTATAAATGACTTATAATTGAATGTTAATATAAAGTATTATCCGTTATCCTAATCACATGCATCAGTTTTTCCTAAGATTTCCAGAGCTGATAAAATTCCTGATAAAACTGCAGTCAAGTGCTTATTCTGCTCTCATGAAATGTTTCTCTGTGAGTGTCTTGCACAAGTCCACTATATCTGTTTCCGTCCACGTATTTTCTATGCACATTTTGGGATATCGTATAAAAAACACTGGATAGAAACACCAAGATGTGCATAAATTATAAAAATACGCATAAAAACTTATGCGCTCAAATGAGTAGGATACATTTTTATCTGTTACACAACAGGCGCATAAACTACGATGGAAATACTTTTAGCAAATAAATTCCTTGATGTGACTGTGTGATGGCATGGCATAACTGGACCAACCAGCGGACGGATCTCGTTGCACAGCATCTGAAATGTTGTTTTGGTCATTCTGTAATGCCTGAACAAAGTCTGTCATTAAAGTGGTTCTGTATAATTCCCTCCCAAACACCAGGCATCCGGATGCAAGATAACATAACAGCATTTATTGGGTTTCGTCTGTGCACTCTGAGGGCTCAAGCAATTTATTAAATACAAAAATTATTATATACAGTGGCTTCTACTGCAGCAACTTCTATTTTTCGTAGTGATATTTAACGACAGTTTATCAGGAAGTGACGATTTTGTTCTCTTCTTCTCACTGGATGGAAACAGTGCTTTATTCGTAAATGTTTTATGCGATATTCCAAATTTGCGCACAAGTTAAATTTGCAACTTTGGATAGAAACATAGCTTTTGATCCTGTTCTTCTAGATCTGTTACCTGCAGGAAATGGATGTGATCCTGTGTGTGTGAAAGCTGCTCCAGCTCAGCGTCTCTCCTCCTCAGATCATTGATCTCCTGCTCCAGTCGCTCCAGTCGTCCTTCAGCTCGACTCACTGCAGTCTTTTCCTGATCTCTGATCTGCTGTGTGGCCTCAGAGCGGCTTCTCTTAATGGAGCGGATGAGCTCAGTGAAGATCCTCTCACTGTCCTCCACTGCTGTCTGTGCAGAGCGCTGTTAGGACACACATCACAATCACACAGTGGCTTCAGTGAGTCCTGACTGAGACTTCTCAAACTTCTCTTCTTCTCCAGACTCACCTTATGAGACTTCACAGCCTCTCTCAGCTGCTGAAGATCTTTCTCTCTCTGCTGGATCCTCTGCTGGAATAACCTCTGCTTCTCCTTCAGCTGCTTCTGCAGCACAATCCAATAACAGAGATGTCAGTTTATACTGCTGTCACTATACCTGTCAGGGTTCTGTCACTTCAGTGTAGTTTATTCTTGGTTCTGTGACAGAGCCCTGATGCTTCTGTATTGTCTTGTCTTTGTGTGAGTGTGCGATCTCTTGTCTGTGTGCCTTGATTCATGTTTGAAGCATGGTGTTCGGATTCTGGCACTCATGTCTAGTTTGGTTTCGGTTCTGTACTGGGATTCAGACATTCATGCTCTGTGTGCTTGTATTCTGTTGTGAGCACACAGGATGAGCATTCACTCGTTCTCGTGCTCTCTGTCTTGTTGTGTGAGTGTTCTGTGTAGCATGCGGGTGGCTCAGGTGAAAAAAGAAAATTGTCTATAATGTACTTAAAAGTGCTCTATTTTCGTGCACTAGTTTTGTACTTAATATACTAAAAAGTCATCTGTAGTACTTCTTAAGATAACCTGAAGAGCATCAAAGTACACAACTGTGCTTTTTTGAGAGACCATGAAATATAAACTAACATAATATCTCAGTATTTAAAAAAATTATTTAGTTACCAATTATAGTACACTTGAACCCATAAGTGTACTACAAGTGGTCTCTAAATACATTTTTTAATTTGTTAAAAGCACATTTTAGTTCATATTTCAAAATAGAACAGTTGGTGTCTCAAAATAGCACAGATGAGTACACTTAGATGTTCTTAAGATTATCTTAAGAAGTACTAAAGAAGAGCTTTTAGTATATAAAGTATAAAATTAGTGTGCGAAAACAGAGCACTTTAAGTACATTGTAGAAGTGTACTTTTTTCACCTGGGATGTTTACATGTGCCATGTGCTCTCATGTTTTGTTTTGTGCTGCGTAGCATGCGGGTTGTGTTTTTCACTGGCTGTGTAACAGGGTTAAAATGAACATTTAATTTAAGCAGTTTGTGTGTGAATTCCATAAAATAAGGCATTTTGTTGTGTTCATTTGTGTTCGAAGTCTCCCCTCCAGTTGGCCGATAATGGTACTGCAGATGTAGTATTTTGTCCCTCTTCTCTTTCTGTACCGCAGCAGATTCGAGTGTCGCTGCTGCGGGTTTTTTCATGCTCTGGTTAACGTATTAATTGTTAAAATAACATGTTTTAAGTTTATATTTTTGATGCAATTGATTGCATTTATGTATTTTAACATTATAACAAATTAAACTTTTCTTTCTCCAAGTCTCATTGTTACCACGGGGTTATTTGACGTTAGAATTGGTTTGTACACCTTACCGTTCATCAACTTTATAAAGCATAGACAAAGCATAAGACTTTCATTGATCAAAGCATGTATTCATCAACATTATTCAAACCAAATACAACTCCTATAACTCAATGAATAAAATTAATTCCAGAAGTCAACTGGTGCCTTAAATGAGGCCTATAAGTTCACATAGAAGCAAATACCAGTGATCAGAGCCCAAGACAAAAAAAGCAGTCCAAAAAACATGATAATCCCAGCAAAAAAGGATGAAAAAAGTAATAGAGAAAAAGTAAAAAAACAAAACAAAAAAAAAACAGTCTTTAAGTGGTCTTCCCAGAGTAAACTCCGCAGGAGTCCTGTTTGAAGTTTCATGTTTGGCATTATTTATTGCAAATCGAAACTCTGCCAGCCACATGTCCCACTCTTTATGGTTGTGTCCTGTTTACTCTTTCCGTGAGGTTGGTCTGTGGGTGGTAACTGGTAGTTCATTTCTGAGTAACACCCCAGTTCCAGCACAAATCAATCAGGATCTGACTGAGGAATTGGGGCCTCGATCTGAAAGGAGGTATTTCGGGACCCTCCACTGATTGAAGATTTCATCCTTTAAGATTTGACAGATGTGTGGAGTTTCACTGTCTCTCAAAGGGAAAAGCTCAATCCATTTAGTAAAGTAGTCAACCACCACCAGAAGAAAGATATTCCCCTTTTTACTTTTCGGTAATGGTCCCATGAGCTCCAGGCCAAGCATGTGACCTGGCTCTTTTACCTCAGTCGATTGGAGAAAAGTTTTTTTGTTAGAAGATTTGTATTGTTGACACACAACACACTCTTTAACATGTTGCCACACATTCTTTCAGACGTCAGGCCACCATGCCACCACCAAGATTTTTAATAGTGTCTTCATCTTCCCGAGATGAGCTCCTAAAGGATTGTTGTGAAAGTTGTCGATGAAAGTGACGACAAGGGACTTGGGCACTACTAACTGGTATTTTCCTCCACCAGCGTATGGCATAACTCTGTATAAGACACCCTGCTGGATTTCCCATCTTATCTGATCACTTTGTTCATCCTTCATGTCTACTTTATCCATCAATTCTTTTACATGCTCATCTTGTTCTTGGGCCTCTATTTCAGCCAGTGACATGGGCAACTCAAAGTTACACATGCTGCCACAATTGCTCGATCTTCGCTAGACCTAGATAGGGCATCAGGTACCATGTTCATTCTCCCTTTCCTATACTGAACCTGGAATAGGAACCGTTGTAGCCTCAAGGTCCATCTGGTGAGTCTGGATGTGGTCTTTGGAGCGTTAAAGGCCCAGGACAGTGCTGCATGGTCAGTATATACTACAAAGGGTACCCCCTTGAGGTAGTGGTGCCATTTTTCTACTGCCCATACAACAGCCAGGCACTCTTTCTTCGAGGTTGAATAGTTTAGTTCTGCTCCCCTTAGACTCCTTGAGGCATAAGCAATAACCAATTCTTCCTCATCAATCTTCTGTGTAAGTACCACTCCCAGTCCAGTAGCACTAGCATCAGTTTGTACTTGAAAGGAATGGCACAGATCTGGTTGGGCCAACACAGGGGCTTGTCGCATAGCTGCTTTCAACGTCTCTACACTCAGCTGGCATTCTTTGGTCCATACCCACACAACATTTTTCCACTGCAAATGATACAAAAAGGGCAGCAAGCTCAGCAAAATGCGGAATGAACTTGATGTACCATCCTATAAGTCCTAAAAACCTCTGAGTCTACCAAAGACCGCTTCAAGATCTTGAAGAAGTTGCTGTTTTGACAGAGAGCATACAATAATATCATCAATACACAAAACAGATGCTGCCTCTCAACTTCCCCAATACTCTCTCCATGAGCCTCTGTAAAGTAGCTCCTGCATTTTTTTGTCCAAAAGGCATAGTCAAAAAATGGTATAGGCCAAAGGGGGTAATGAAAGCCGTCTTTTCCCGGCTACTCTTCTCCATTTCCACTTGCCAGTACCCTGATTTCAAATCCAGGGTGCTGAAATATTGTGCTCCATGCATAGACTCTAAAATATCATGATGGGCATAGGATAAGCATCTTGAGGTGTTTTGGCATTTAAACGCCTATAGTCAACACAGAACCGTAGGCTTTGATCAGGTTTAGGCACAAGTACAACTGGGGATGCCCAAAAAGACTGTGAGGGCTCAATGATGCCATCTTGAATCATCCTTTGAATCTCTTCTCGAATGATTTCCTTCTTTAGCGGTGAGACTCGATAGGCTTTGCACCTTACTGGGATGCCATCTGCGGTTATGATCTGGTGGGCGGTCAGATTTGTCCTTCCCAGCTTATCCGAACAGACAGAAGGCCATGAGTGTGTTTGAGGTGAGTTAGTGTGTAATATCTATTTTTCAAATTTTTCATGTATGTCTGCAGTATTGTCTTCAGCCAATTTGATTTATTCTACTTTTTCTATCTAAAAAGGTATGTTGCTTTCATGTTTATTTTGTTATAAATGTTAAAGGTGCCCTAGAACGTTTTTTTACAAGATGTAATATAAGTCTAAGGTGTCCCCTGAATGTGTCTGTGAAGTTTCAGCTCAAAATACCCCATAGATTTTTTTTAAATAAATTTTTTTAACTGCCTATTTTGGGGCATCATTAGAAATGCGCCGATTCAGGCTGTTGCCCGTTTAATTGCTCGTGCTCCCCGCCCCCGAGCTCGCAACTCTAATACATTGCATAAAGTTCATACAGCTAATTTGGATGTTTACATTTGATTCTAAATGAGTTTGAGGCTATGCTCTGTGGCTAATGGGCTAAAGCTAATGTTACACACTGTTGGAGAGATTTATAAAGAATGAAGTTGTGTTTATGAATTATACTGCAAGTGTTTAAAAATGAAAATAGCGACGGCTCTTGTCTTCGTGAATACAGTAACAAACGATGGTAACTTTAACCACATTTAACAGTACATTAGCAACATGCTAACGAAACATTTAGAAAGACAATTTACAAATATCACTAAAAATATCATGATATCATGGATCATGTCAGTTATTATTGCTCCATCTGCCATTTTTCGCTATTGTTCTTGCTTGCTTACCTAGTCTGATGATTCAGCTGTGCACAGATCCAGACATTAATACTGGCTTGTCTAATGCCTTGAGCATGGGCTGGAATATGCAAATATTGGGGGCGTACATATTAATGATGCCGACTGTTACGTAACAGTCGGTGTTATGTTCAGATTCGCCTGTTCTTCAGAGGTCTTTTAAACAAATTAGATTTACATAAGAAGGAGGAAACAATGGTGTTTGAGACTCACTGTATGTCATTTCCATGTACTGAACTCTTGTTATTCAACTATGCCGAGGTAAATTCAATTTTCCATTCTATGGCACCTTTAACAGATCATATTTAGCTAAATGTTTTCCAGTTAATTATAATTTTCAGCATTGTAATGTGAGTTAAGCTGTAAAGAGCAGATTCGAGTTTTGCTGCTGGTCTTGAATGTATGTCTGCAGTATAATCTTAAGCCAATTTGATTTATTCTACTTTTTCTATCCAAAAAGATAAAGCAAAGCTGAAGAAACCCCATGTGTGAGTGTGTCCTTCCACATCCATTACAGCTGCGTGCTTTTATGTTGTCATGTTTTGTGTGAACACACGGTTTTTGAGTGTTCTCATTAGATGCATGTTCATGTCTTGTTTTTTTTTTAGCACATGGCTTGTGTTCACTGGCCATGAGCTCTTGTTTTTGTCATGTTTGGTGTGAGCACATGGCTTGTCATATTTGTTTCCTTGTGCAATGTGCTCTCCTGTCTATTGTCTTGACCCCGCTCAATTTGTTACCTGATTATTGGTTCATTTGCCCTACCTGTTTTCTCTCTGTTGCCTTGTTTGCTCCCTATTTATTCTCCCTGTGTTTTATTTATTCTCCCTTATAATTTTATGTTGCTCCATCAAAGCCTGTTTTACAACATTTTTGTTGGTAAATATGTTTATGGTGCCTTTCAAAATATTTTCTGTTAAGTTCAATATGGAGCATAAATACATTCATCAGTGAAAGTCAAGCAGCTCCTGTTCACTTCTGCTGACGTCTGCAGTGTGAATGATGTTGCCTGATCACATGGGTGACAATATAAATAGTATCAACATTATTTCATCAGTGTCTAGATTATATTTCATACCTGATTCTCTGTCCTCTGTGCTGCAGTTGATACAGTGTCGTGGTTTTTATGTTCATCCATCGTACACAGCACACATATAAACTTCTGATCAGTGCGGCAGAAAACCTCACAGAGTTTATCATGTGTTTGGCAGATCATCTCCTGCAGTCTTCCAGTGGCTTCAGTCAGATTGTGTCTCTTTCTTTTAAAGAAACTCTCATGTTTTTCAAGGTGATTCTGACAGTAAGAGTTCAGACACTCCAAACAGGACTTGACAGCTTTGTGTTTTCTTCCAGTACAGACGTCACACTCCACATCTCCATCTCCAGCGTAACAGTCAGCAGGAAGTTTTCTCTTCATCAGTTTCTCCATCACTTCAGCCAGCATGGTGTTTTCAGCTAAAGCAGGTCTGGGACTGACGGTCTGTTTGCACTGAGGGCATTTGTAGACTCTCATCTGATCCTCCTGATCCCAGCAGACTGTAATACAGCTCTTACAGTAACTGTGTCCACAGGGAATGGTCACTGGATCCTTCAGGAGATCCAGACACATTGAACACTTGAACTCATCCTGAGAAATTCCGACTTCTGCCATTTCACTGCTTAAATACAGAGACACAAACACACAACAGCTCAACTACACTTCAGTTTCAGTTTTTCTGAACTGAAGAGTTTCCTGTTTCCTGGTTCTGTGTTTGAGTGACGTTTGAAAAACGTGTCTGCAAATCTGTAAAGCTGGTTCCGTTCCTGCTTTATATTAGGTAGCCTTAACTACTATGTACTTTTGTAAAAAAAAATAAGTACAATGCACTTATTGTGTTTATATTGTATTATGTAAAATACCTAAAATATGTAAAATACCTAAAATACTTAAATGCTTGAATGCTATATGAGTGGAAATTATAAAATAATTTACCTATAATAATGTCAGGGAAAAAGCCCAGAGAAAATCCAGCAGCATCTCAATATAAGTACATACCTGGGGGGTCACCGGGTAAAAGCTTGGGAGAAAAAGGCCTTAAGGGCAGAAACCTCAGTCCAGGAAACAGAGCCAGGGGAGATACCTTTGTGGTTACCAAGCCGAGATGGGCTGCAACGAGACTTTCAAGAGTCCAGAAGTCAGCCTAGCAGTCATACAATGGGCTCAAGAAATAGAAAGCCACTATAGGCAAGAAGTGGTTATTCATTGCAAAACCACAGAGGCAGTGGGAATTATGAGCACGGTGTGTAGAAAGAGCTTTGGAAAAATAAAACTACACCATGAATGGAAAAAAACCTGAAATATTCTCAGGGTGAGATTCCAAATATGGAAAAAGTTAGAATATATAAGGAGGACTTTCAAAATGCCAATGAGATCCTTCTTATTTTACCACTTGTAGAGAATGATCGAGATAGTGTTATCACCATGGCAGAACCTCAGCCCAGGTCTGCAGTTACAGAAATACAGTTACAATGGATAATGATTCGGCTTGATAGAACATACATCAGGAGGCATGGTTTTTGTGAATGGAAATCCACAGAAGATTAAAGACCAGGAATAGCTGGATGTTTAGGGGAAGATGCCCTTAAAGAAATAGAAAATGTAAGGTCCAGATTAGGTCCTCAAAAAGCAGAAACAGTATGGATTACTGAAGGTTATCAAAAAATGGAACAGTGTGGCACATGCAGTAATGACTGATTGTAGTTTCTCAGACATGTGCAGAAGGATTTGGATAAATCAAGGGTAGCTAATCCCCAATCTACCTTTTCAAAACCATGCCATTGTAACAATCAGTCCAACTGAAGGCAAGTTGATGAACCCATGTGCAGTTTATTAATAATCCAAAAATTGAGCAAAAAAACAAAGCAACCACCTTGAACATAAGCAGACTTGATGAGCAGACTTGGCAGTGAGCAGACTTGGCCAAAAGACACATTAATCCAATAAACAACAAATTAATTAGGAAAACAATGGCTTTAAATACATGAACATAGTGAACACATGACTAAGACAACCATTGGGCAAGTGACACAAGGCACAAGGGAACCAATGACATAACAGAACTGAGAAACCACATGACATCAGCACATTGACTAAGGGAGCACAGGAGGAGCAATGGAAGCATGACACAATCAATAAGATTCAAACTACAAAATAAAACACATGAACATGAAACAAAAATATTCATTACACAAATATTCATGGGCGGACTTGTGCCACGTAGCATAGGCGGACCCCCCCAAAAAAATCTTTAGGGGAAACATGAGTGGTCATGGCATGACTTGACTGGCATAACATTCATAACATGGAGAGGCTCTGGTGTGGATCCATATGTGGCCCATACACACAGGATAGCTGTGGCCACAATAGTAATTGCTGCACACTCTAGAGACTAAGGCGTGAGAGCTGAGAGCTCAGGCGTGGCAGCCATCTTGTGAGGAGACTCAGGCGTGGCACCCATCTTGGTTGAGAGCTCAGGCGTGGCAGCCATCTTGGCTGAGAGTCCAGGCGTGGCAGCCATCTTGTGAAGAGACTCAGGAATGGCAGCCATCTTGGCTGAGGGCTCAGGCATGGCAGCCATCTTGTGAAGAGACTGAGGCGTGGCAGGCATAATGTGAACGGGCTCAGACTTGGCCGGCATGATGTGAACAGCCTCTGGGTGGGCAGGCATGGCATGAACATTCTCTTGCTGGGCAGCCATGACGTGAATGATCTCTGGCTGGGCAGGCATGATGTGAAGAAACTCATCTTGAAGACACAGGTGG
>RJVU01019022.1:453713-470626 GCA_003731715.1 Anabarilius grahami
CATTGAAGCAACTGCCATGTGATTGGTTGATTAGATAATTGCATTAATGAGAAATTGAACAGGTGTTCCTAATAATCCTTTAGGTGAGTGTATATACACACACACACACACAACAGTTCTTTCTGGTTCTCGAATCTGATTGGCTGATAGCTGTGCAATATTTTATATATATATATATAGTATAGATATTTATAGATAGATATTTTATATGTATAGTTTTTACGTAAGAATGTAGTTGTTTAGACCTGAAATATGTAATGCATATTTAATCATAGCACCTATTTTACAATTTGTTTAGACGTTTTTGGAGATGCGAGCTCCAGGCCGCCAGCAGCTGTTCAGGGGTCATGTACCCGCCGAGAACAGCTTCAGCTCGACTAGTGCTCCAGCTCGATTTGTGCTGTGTCTTATAGTGGTTAAACATGAGACATTATTCATTTTAGGTACATTAACGGCATTAACACTGCAATCATTGGTCTTATTAATGTATTATTGTTCCAGAGCAAATCGAATTGTGGTATGTTAAATTTGATAATTTAATAAGCATATTGGCTAGAAATAGATGGGAAATATCAGATGAAGACTCTTCTCCACTCTTCAAATACATAAAACATTAGCCTTTATAGATATAGTGTTTCTTGAGCAAAGAAAACGCTGTACTTTTTCAAACATCAGATCTTTATTTACCTTTGCATTACAAAGAAGCAGAGATCTCCAAACTGTGTGTGGCACTTCATTCACAATAGAGGTAGGGCAGCTTTATGAGCTTTCACTAACAGTTTGAGGATCGAATGGAGTTGCAAGGTTTTGTCACAAGCTCTTTAAAATCCTTTTAATACATTAAATATTTGTAAAACCCACAGGCTTAAAGGTTGACCAATAGCATTGATTTAAAAAAAATAAAATAAAACAAAAATGAGGGAAATACAACATAGAAATACAATGTTTCCACCTGACACCGACAATATATTTTTAATTGTGTAACATTTATTTTATTTCTATATTTTTGGCATTTGTTATTTATCCACAGCACACTAGTTGGGAAACACAGCTGTAGAGCACTGCTTTTGTACTTTTACGAACTTTAAAGTTCTAGAGGTTAGAACGTAAGATTTAGTTGTTAATATTGCTGTGATGGTGGAGGCAGAAGAGAAGACTAGGCACAAAGAGCATTTAAACCAATTAATGATTTATTTCCTTCAAGCCGAAGCCACTAAACAGTTTGTATGAGCTATTTACAATGCATTATATAGAAAACAAAAATTAAAGAGGAAAAGGAATGAGGCTGGCGTCAAATTAAAGAAAGAAATAAAAACTAAATCCCCCAGTTTAACAGACAAGGGTTAAGCTAGTCCCAAACTAAAATCCATGTTTGAGCTGTTTTAAATCAAAGCAATTTATACTGACATATCTTAAAATATGTCAGTGCCATTGTTTTGTCTCAAGATGCACACTAGTGATGTTTTTTCTAGAGTGTGTTTATAAAAGATACTTTAAATGTCCTGATTGAACTAAGGCCTAAGCCCTGTCTGTGAAACCGGGGCAATAATTCATAAACTAAGTCTCCAAAACCCTCTAACCTTACTAACCAAAGAAAAAAGTGAAAAACTAACCCGAAATCTTCGGTGCATATGATGCCACATACAATCTACAATGAATACAAAAGAAAAATTACAAAGAGGGCGCTCACCCCTTACTCTAAATACAGGTTTCAACTAAAAACACCTGAGCGCACACACTGAGCTACTCGGTGCGACACGCCAAGCTACCTTTAACCAGCAGGGCGGCACCGGATTGGTAGCAGAGACGACACCCTTAATGATGATTGACAGCCGCCTCCTCCATTCAGCAGAGACCTGAGAGCAAGACAGCAGAACTAGATAGCAAAATGGTAATGACAGAAGAGAGAAAAAATCCAAAACACACACAGCACATAAAACTCCTGCCCACAAGAACAAACTATATGAGATTACATATATTTGTTTCAGCAATTAAAATATAGCACAACTACACTCTAGACAGGGCATCAGCGATCACATTCTCCACACCTTTCTTGTGCTTGATTACTAAATTATAACCCTGTACCATCAGAGACCAGCGCATTGCGTTGATTCTCATTATACATACTTGACAGAAATACTAGAGGATTATGATTTGTAAACAAAGTAACTGGACGATTACTTGACCCAACATACACATCAAAATATTGAAGGGCCATAAGCAGCGCTAACGCCTCCTTCTCGATTGTCAAATAGTCAATTTTATGCTTATTAAACTTGCACGAAAAGTGGCAGACAGTATGTATCGAGGAGAATATGCGGCAAGGGAAAACCCTGAAACTGTGACATTCCTCTGATCTCCTATTCATGAAGACAAACATGCCACATTATGTGAAACCCACAATCAGAAGATTAAACTACAAGGAAATAAGTAACATAAAATATGCGAAAACTAAATGACATAAATGAATAATAATAAAATGATGAAATGATAAATACATACATGACTGATGATGATAAATGATTATAGTAAATATAAGAACAAAGAAAATAAAGCACAACACAGATGTATGGTTGAAGTTTCACACACAGGTTTCATTTGATCCTTCATTTACACAGGAATTGATCAGACTGTTCTGATTCATCAACACAGTTTCACTGATGATTCATGGTAAACCCCAAACCCAGGATAGAGCGGTTGAGTGAATGTGGTCTGGACTGTGTGGATGAGGATCATTGTGTCTCCAGAGACGCTGTAGAAGGACAGAGTTCCTGCACTGTGATCCACATACACTCCTATTCTCCTGCTGATGGGCTTTACAGGGAGATCAGTCTCTAAATCATCTTCATCCACTTCTATTCCACTGATGGTGGGCTCTACAAGGACTTCATTCTTTATCTTATTGTGTCTGAATGTGTAACTGGAGGAAGAGCAGATCAAACTCCAGGACTGATCATTAGATCCAAACACACACTCATTACCCTGTCCCTTCCTGCTGATGCTCTTATATGACACTGATATATCCACATGTTCTCCACTCCACTCAATCTCCCAGTAACAGCGTCGATCACTCACACTCTCTCTACACAACACCTGAATCCAGTGATCAAATCTGTCTGGATGATCAGGATACGACTGGAGTGTGTCAGTGTCAGTAATCACTCTGTTCCTCTCAGACAGTTGGAGGCGTTCATTCACTGTGTTCAGATCCAGAGTGAACTGATGGGAATCTGACGGATATAAAACACATTACAATTAGGAATTATAAATCTGTCTGATCTTGTAATGTACACAGTAAAAATGATTTTTGCTGCTTATTAAATTTACCTAATTAAACTTAGATAAAACCACACAGTTACCAAATATTTTGTCTTAATTTTATTGTGTAAAATTGACTTAAATATGTAAAACTGAAGTCTACTTAATCCATTTGTGTTGGAACTACCTGAATAATTAGTGTTGAATTAACTGAAACTGGGCAGATGATTTTTAGTGTTTGTTTTAGTGTTTAGTGTTCTGTTCATAAGAGTGTTTGTGTTCAGGCTGTGTGAGACAACATGACAAACACTGCTGCACTGCTCACGACTTCACGCATTACGTAATCACGTTGGAAAGGTCCCATATGACGTAGGCGGAAGTACCGATCCAGTGTCTACAAAGAGATCGTGCAAATACTAAGTCAAACGCCCTTTACAATAAAAGGTAAATCAACGAGGTCAGATGATTTTGAAGTTGGAGCAGAAAATGAGATTTTCACCCTACCCTTCCCTGCTCCTGGGTACTTCGGCTACGTCACGCGCGACCTTTCCAAAGTGATTAGGGAACGCGTGGCGCATCGCAGAGCAGTGCAAGAGGAGTATTTGTGGTTTAAAAGTATATACATTTGTATTTTTTTAGAAAATGACTCATCGTTTCTCTAGATAAGACCCTTAGCCTTGAAGCTGCACTGAAACTGACATTTGGACCTTCAGTCGGCGAATATTGAGTCAGCGTTCGGACGTAAACACAGAAGTTCTGCAACGGAAATAACGTAGCAGAATAACAGGGGACAGACGAATGTGTTGAATAAAATCGTTATTTTTGTTTTGTTTTTGTGCACAAAAAGTATTCTTGTCACTTCATAACATTAAGGTTGAACTACTACAGTCACGTTGACTATTTTATCGATGTATTTAATACCCTTCTGGACCTAAAAATATGCAATGACATTGATGCCTATGTGTGGATCAGATTCCCTCGGATTTCATCAAAAAATATCTTTGTGTTCTGAGGACAAACAAAGGTCTTACGGGTTTGGAATGACATGAGGGTGAGTACTGAATGACAGAAATTTCATTTTTAGGTGAACTAACCCTTTAAAGTTTAACTACTGCATAAACATGGGTTAATATACCTTTAAAATATATAAAGTTAATCATCACCGTTGTGTTAATGCTTAACTATCGCCTAATTATGGACCCTTAAAATAAAGGGTTACTCAGTGTTATTTTTTCAGTGTATCTGAACTCTTCATGTTCAATATATCAGCAGTGTCTCAGTACAGTTTACCAGATATCCTGTGCAAACCATCATTTACATGATCAACTATAAAACTCTTCTGTCATGTTTTCTTTCTTCTTCTACAGGAAGAACAAGAACACACTCAGTGAGTTTCTCTGCTTGTTTTCTTAGTGACTTACATTGTAGGAAGTCGTTCCTGGTCCTGGGAACAATGTTGGTGAAAGAGACTGTGGAAATCAACAGACAAGAAGAGTGTGATTATCATGTCAAGAGAAAATAAGTCAAACTCTCAGACTGATAGAAGGCTGTTCATAGAGTCTTGAGGTACCAGAAAAGACTTTCTATTTAACACGTTTTGCTGGTTTGCACACCAGACAAAACGGATATTTTTTGACAAGATCCAGTGTCTGGGGCTGGATTTGATACTTCTAATATTGGGAATCCATCTGATCTAACAAACTACAGCAAGGATTGCTTTTTTGCGCATGATAATTCTGCTTTAATTTGTGTTCTAAATAGCAGAACTCATGTTACAACATAGACAGTATAATGATAGAGATGGAAGGAAAAATACCATTGTATTTGAAGGATAGAATTTGAAGGAAACAAGTACTTTTATCCACAGTTATGATTACAGGGTCAGATTATGGATTAATAAAGACTTGTTTTCACGTCTCCTTGCACAATATTATGTTATGATCTCAAAACACTTTTGAGCATAGTTTTCGTTTTGCAAAAATGTTCCCACAGGTACGTTTTTATAATGAGCCTGGGCTGGTATTTTTATTCTAAAACAACACTAGATTTTTTAGCAATGTAATGTGACGGCACAAATGGCATTTACAGTCTGTATCGTTTTCATACCATTAAACAAATACCGTTTCATATACCGTTAAACAGAAGTATCACATGAATGGGAGTATGCATATGGAAATTACATGCAGATGATGTTATGTATAGTAAAACTAGGCATTGTAAGCTGCATATATGGTTATTTCAGTTTGGTTAGGAAATCTACACAAAGTTTAATACATGAGTTCTCAGGACTTTACCTCTGTCAGAGATCTTCTTGAGCTCCTCTTTGCAGAAATCCTCCAGTTTGTCTCTCAGCTGAAGGACAGATTCTCTCAAGACATCGAAAGTGGAGAGAGAACTGAAGGGATCGTCATTTACGTCTGTAGATTCAGGAGGAGATGAGAGAGACTGGAAACTCTACAGAAAACCGAAATCAAAGCTCATCACCTCCACACTTCAGCCAATAACCTGCACTACTGTCAGATTTGAGCAGCTCTTGTTGATCTTTAGTAAATCTCCTCAATCCAGCACTTCTTCTCATATTCATTATATCACGTTAGAGCTACACATTCTTGCATTTGCCATTTACACTATATGTGAACTTTGGTGACAGCCTTTGCTCCAACCCTTTCTGCAGAAAGGAAAGCACAGATCAGCCACCACCTTTCTTGGACACAATAAAGTAGGGGCTGTAAAACCCTGTCTTCGTATCAGTTGGAGGGACCGGCTCTATTGCATTCTTCACCAGTAGGACTGGCAGGAGCATCCTTGGCCAGCCTGGAGGTGAACTGAATGCCCCTGAGCTTGGGAGGACGCCGGGCAAACTGAATCACAAAGCTGAGTCTGATGGTCTGAATGAGCGAGATGAGCTGGGGAGTGCTAGCCAGGCTCCCAGAGACTGTACAAGCTGGACCACAGGCACCACAGCCATACCCGCAAGTGGGGCAGCGAAGTGGGCCACAGGGACCCAACTCGGAAAAGATAGTGTCCCGAAGTGGGGTCTGAGTGTGTGCTGCAACACTTAACTGGCTCCACGGTTGGGCCAGGGTTGCGTAAGGAGGCATAGCATCCTTGAACCTCACACTGCTGCCCGCTGGCGATAAGAGAGGTGGATGAGGATGGCAAGGCATAGCGTCTCACACCGCCATCCGCACCCTCTTGGGACCCAGGGATGAAGGAAAACTGCTCTTTTATTGAAAATTTGGGCAGAACAGAAACAAAATTGAACAAAAGATTCTCCACCCTGCCCTCCTCCGCGGGAGGGAGTGACATGGTCACCATCTCACGAAGAGTTGCTTCTGGGTCACCCATCTCAGGGCTGCTTGAACTTGCGCTTACCGCCTGTTTTGGCAGGGGCCTGGATGGGTTGCTCTACCTTCCTGCAACTGGTTCCACGCTGTGGCCTGTGTGGAGGCTGCTGCTGAGGCTGAGAGGGAGCGAAGGCAGATGCAGGGGGCGCCCTTTGCGATAAGCAGGCAGGGGGGCTGCAGTCAGTGGCAGGGTAGAAGCAGCAGCACCACTGGGGCAGGATGTGTCTGATCGCCTCCATCTGCTTCTGTGCAGCCGAGAACAGCTGGGTGAAGTTCTCAATTGCATCACCAAAGAGACCGACCGTGGAGATAGGGGAGTTGTGGAAGCGGTGCTTGTTCGCTCTTCCTCATATCCACCAGGTTCAGCCAGAGATGGTGTTTCTGGACCACTAAGGTGGACATCATCTGACCGAGGGAGTGCGCAGTGACTTTCATCGCACGCAAGGCGAGGTCGGTCTCTGTTTGCAGCTCCTGCATCAGCCCTGGGTCAGAACTACCCCCATGCAACTCTTTAACCCTCTGGGATCTAAGGGTATTTGGGGGTCCTGAAGAAGTTCTGACATGCCCTGACATTTCTGCTTTTTTCAGTTGCTTAAAAACACATTAGTGTCTAAAATCTAATAGGAAATTAATGCAACAAAGATTGTTTTGGCTGTACAGCAGCTCTAGAGGAAAGTCACTGGGTCTCATTTACTAATAATTGTGTGGATTATTTCGTATTTGTACACACAGGAAACCTCACAAAAAATCTCCGCCTAATTCATTTGCACATGAATTTGTTCTTAACCACTTTCTTATTTTAGTGAATTTGGAGTATTCTAATAAGCATCCGCGTGCATGAGGTTAGTCATTTACATAAAACACAGCCAAACTATGTCCATATAAGGGCTTTCCATGCAGGCTTTCCTAACAGGCTTACGTCACTATCGTCAGATATGCCGCTGTTTAAAGACGCTCAGCCTGATCCTTGAGCAATGCCAAGTGTGCCATTCTCACCAATTCTCTCAATAAACATCTTTCTTACAGACCTTTCATGAGCCAGCTGTACATAAGCGTATATCTGCATTATTCAGAGAAACTTCGCAGCTGAACATAATAACTCTATCTGATGAAATGTACACTGTAACGCTGCTTTGAAACAATCTGTATTGTAAAAAGTGCTACATAAATGAAGGTGACTTGACTTAGTAAGTCTCTTGCTCAAGTCCACTATGATCCTGTTCTTCTAGATCTCTGTTACCTGCAGGAAATGGATGTGATCCTGTGTGTGTGAAAGCTGCTCCAGCTCAGCGTCTCTCCTCCTCAGATCATTGATCTCCTGCTCCAGTCGCTCCAGTCGTCCTTCAGCTCGACTCACTGCAGTCTTTTCCTGATCTCTGATCCGCTGTGTGGCCTCAGAGCGGCTTCTCTCAATGGAGCGGATGAGCTTAGTGAAGATCCTCTCACTGTCCTCCACTGCTGTCTGTGCAGAGCGCTGTTAGGACACACATCACAATCACACAGTGGCTTCAGTGAGTCCTGACTGAGACTTCTCAAACTTCTCTTCTTCTCCAGACTCACCTTATGAGACTCCACAGCCTCTCTCAGCTGCTGAAGATCTTTCTCTCTCTGCTGGATCCTCTGCTGGAACAACCTCTGCGTCTCCTTCAGCTGGTTCTGCAGCACAAACCAATAACGGAGATGTCACATCATACGATTGTCACTATATCTGTCAGAGTTCTGTCACTTTGAGTTTATTCTTGGTTTTGTGACAGAGCCCTGACGCTTCTGTATTGTCTTGTCTTTGTGTGAGTGTGCGATCTCTTGTCTGTGTGCCTTGTTTCATGTTTGAAGCATGGTGTTCGGATTCCGGCACTCGTGTCTAGTTTGGTTTCAGTTCTGTGTTGTGATTTGGACATTCATGCTCCGTGTGTTTGTCTCAAATGTGCCACATGAGTCCTGAAAAGTGATGCCTAAGCATCTTGATCGCCCCCAGGTGGCTAGAAGCAGTATAGGTCATAAACCCCACCCTCTCCATCAAATGTAATGGGACGTGAGACAAACTAAACAATCAAATTACAATTTAAAAAAATGTTTACAGTCTATGGTTTGTCTTCTGTTGTGAGTGCACAGGATGAGCTTGCGCTCTGTCTTGTTGTGTTAGCGTGTGGTTTCAAATGTTCCACTCACTACATTGAGTATTTCTGTTAATAACTGCCATCAATTATAAAAAGTTGATAAGGAATCAGTCATTCTAATTTACATGAAGACGGGCATCACATTTCCATCAAAACTTTATTTTGAAAACAGAACAGAAGCCAAAGCCTGAAGTGAAGCTGTAAATGACTGAGTTCATATAGACTGAGACAGAGTTAATGAAAAGAAAGTGTTTTTGTCTGTCGCTGCATTTAACTTGTTATTCTTGACAGAGATATATTTTGTCAAACAACTGGTCAATATTTTCTATAATTTTATGTTGCTTCATCAAAGCCTGTTTTACAAATGTTTGTGTTGATCAATATGTTTATGGTGCCTTTCAATATATTTTCTGTTAAGTTAAATATGGAGCATAAATACACTCAGCAGTGAAAGTCCACTTACAGCTACTGTTCACTTCTGCTGACGTCTGCAGTGTGAATGATGTTACCTGATCATATGGGTGACAATATAAATAGTGTCAACATTATTTCATCAGTGTCTAGATTAAATTTCATACCTGTTTCTCTGTCCTCTGTGCTACAGTTGATACAGTGTCGTGGTTTTTATGTTCATCCATCGGACAAAGCAGACATATAAACTTCTGGTCAGTGCGACAGAAAACCTCAAGGAGTTTATCATGTGTTTGGCAGATCATCTCCTGCAGTCGTCCAGTGGCTTCAGTCAGATTGTGTCTCTTTCTTTTAAAGAAACTCTCATGTTCTTCAAGGTGATTCTGACAGTAAGACTCCAGACACCCCAGACAAGACTTGACGGCTTTATGTTTTCTTCCAGTACAGGCGTCACACTCCACATCTCCATCTCCAGCGTAACAGTCAGCAGGAAGTTTTCTCTTCTTCAGTTTCTCCACCTCTTCAGCCAGCATGGTGTTTTCAGCTAAGGCAGGTCTTGGACTGACGGTCTGTTTGCACTGAGGGCAGCTGTAGACTTTCATCTGATCCTCCTGATCCCAGCAGCCTGTAATACAACTCTTACAGTAACTGTGTCCACAGGGAATGGTCACTGGATCCTTCAGGAGATCCAGACACACTGGACACTTTAACTCATCCTGAGAAATTCTGGCTTCTGCCATTTCACTGCTTGAATACAGAGACACGAACACACAACAGCTCAACTGCACTTCAGTTTCAGTTTCTCTGAACTTAAGAGTTTCCTGTTTCCTGGTTCTGTGTTTGAGTGACGTGTGAAAAACGGTGGGTTTCTGTCTGCTTTGGGTTTTCTTATTAATAAAAGAGATCCCACACAATGATACAGTTGTGATGTGATTTACTCTCGGCTTCTCTCTGTATCAAAATATAACAGAAACTGTCAGACACTGCTAACAAGGAGAATCTCTGGTCCATGCCTCTGAGAAGTGCCCTCTCCTCATTCCCTGCGTTGTTTGGTATTTTTTTTTAAATGACAAGGACGTATGCATCCTCCCAAGGTGAAAAACCTTCGGTGGACATGTATTTCACCCAATTTTAACACTCTTGAGCACATGTGGGGGATTCTGTAGAGCCGAGTTGTACAACACTCCCTATTAAAGATCAGGACATTTAAGGAGGTCATCATCCAGGAGTTAAACAGGACAGATGTGACAATCTGTCATGAACCTGTACACTGCGTGCCAAGAAGGGTCAGAGCAGTATACTTAAATTCATGGAGCCAACTTTGTGAGCCATCTCTGCTCACAGGCATCAAGTTTTGGTTTGGTCAAAATATACTATACTATATTCAGCCAGTGGCTGAATTAATCATATGTCCCATTTCATTGCCAACAATTTGAGCCTGTGAGCCGGATACTTAGACTAAGGTGATGAAGTGACTTTGAAGCAAAAACGATTGGCTTTGCAACCGCATTAATCTCCCGAACTTGGCAGAGCATGGCCCCAAGTCCACTTGTTGAAGCACCAACAGACAGTATAAACTGTTTTGAGAAGTCAGTGTGGGCAAGCAGAATTTGTTTAATCAGCGCAGTCTTCAGATTCTCAAATGCCCCTTTACATTCATCTAGCCAATCATCAGGAGTGACCTTCCGGACAGCCCCTGACCTTTTTCCTACACCCCTTACTTTCCTAGGTTTCTGAAAAAGAGGCCTCGCAATCATGGAGTAATTCTCAATGAAATGTTGATAGTATACACCCATGCACAAAATTGATTTGATTTTGAGTAACACCTTCAGTTTCTATAAAGTCTTTCTCTGATACATTCACAATAGCTTATATTCAGTGGATCACTAGCCCCTCCCCCCTGTGAAAAAATTTGGCCCAAAAATTTCACTGACCTATGCAAAAACTTACACTAGGAAGGGGAGAGTTTCAAATTATGATCCTTGAGATGTTGAAACACCATTTCAAGTATCTGCATGCTTTCTTCTTCAGTCTTACCAAAAACCAAAAGATCATTTAGGTAACAGAGCAAACTCATGAAATTTTGATCACCAAAAAAAATTAGTATCATTCTCATGAACATTGCAGTACATCCCCCAAAAGTTGCTAGTACATCTGCCTGGTGAGGGAGAGGATGTACGTTCTTCACCGTACGAGCGTTCAGCCACCAAAAGTAAGTGCATAGCCGTAAATCTCCATTCTTCTTCCAAACTAACACAAATTCACTGGATGATTTCCTGAAGATCAGGATCAGACGATTTTCCAGGATCAGATGATCCTGATGATGATGGTTGCATCTGATACCTTGATGTCAGACCACTAGACACCAAACTTGTGCCGAATGTCCATCCTGCAACAGACTATCCCTGATAGTGTCGTCAATTTCAGATCCAATTTGTCTAACAAGGTCACTCATTTCACTTGAGAGTACTGATTCAGCTTTAGTATACTCTGGATTACCAGGTTATGTGATTGGACTACAGCACATGTCTGACCTGGTTTTAAATGGTGATCGAAGTGCCCCACCCCTGCCAGTGCTTGCAAACTCAGGACCCATAAACTGAAAATCTCTGTCAGGTGTGACTAGTAATGCACCCCTTTCCCCTACCAGCCATCATTACACTGTGTTTAAATGTGTTAAATGACTTTCCTCCTTATTTGCCATACCGAATTCCCTCAATTGTCTTAATACACTCACAAATAAGTTTAAAAATTTGAAATAAAATTACAATCAAATTAAATGGCCATTGATCTTTTCCAGTAAGATTTCAAAATAGTCCTGCAGATCTGCAACAGTCATGCAGACCAATGCTGATGTCAACACAGTCCCAGCAAAGATGTTCACACTTGCAGCGTCCCAGGCAGTCAGCAAACTGGTCATGGCACCAATTTGTAGTAGGATCCCACACAATGATGTGATTTACTCTCAGCTTCTCTCCGTTTTTGTCTCAAAATAACACAACATATTTTGCTTATGGTTTTGCTTAGATTATTCAAGTGTAATTTCTTCCAAAACAAATTATTTCAAAATAAAATGCCCTTAAATTGTTCAGCAACAGCTGGAACTACACTCTGTTGTGTCTCTGCTGTAAATTCGTCATAAATCGTCCACTAGAAGTCATTCTCAGACAGTCACTCAAAGAACACAATTTATTGAGAATCAGGACAACACCTTTACTAATTACACTCAAGATTGCTTTAAATAGTATTACAAAAAAAATACAAAGACAATGAGTAGTCCAAGGCAAACACAAAATATAACATTACGCAGCACATTTCATAGTATGAACATGATAACATAACATTACATAAACAACTTTGAGAACAATTACATGCATCTCTCTAAGATAAATAACATAGAGAAAACAAAGTTTTGAGTAGAGGTTTGAATTCCAAGATTGACGCAATGAAGCAAAGAGACTGGAGGAGTGAGTTACAGATCTACACTGAAAGACCTGCTGCCCATAGAGGAGAAACAAAATTAAGTTGACAGGTAAACCAATAAAGAAGGCATTGCTGCAGTTAAAAAGTGAAGATATCCCTGCTGAAAAATCCAGCGTAAACTAGCATGGATTCCTGCAGTGTTATGAGGATATTTCTTAATTTAACACATTAAGTGAAGTGAAGTGAAGTGACATGTGGCCAAGTATGGTGACCCATACTCGGAATTTGTGCTCTGCATTTAACCCATCCAAGTGCGCACACACACAGCAGTGAACACACACACCGTGAACACACACCCGGAGCAGTGGGCAGCCATTGCTGCGGCGCCCGGGGAGCAGTTGGGGGTACGGTGCCTTGCTCAAGGGTCTCACCTCAGTCGTGGTATTGAGGGTGGGGAGAGTGCTGGATATTCACTCCCCTCACCGACAATCCCTGCCGGACCTGAGACTCGAACCCATGACCTTTGGGTTACAAGTCCGACTCTCTATCCATTAGAGAGTCGTTATCCATTAGGCCACGACTGCCCCCCTCGTTTATGTGTTAATGATAACACATAAACGAAAAACAATATAAGGCTAAATATGATTTATTGAATTATATGATTATAACTTCGTAATTTCTTTTGCTCCATCTGCTAAAAATTTGTATTGTTTTAATTATGATTACATTATTAATCAGNACCCATGACCTTTGGGTTACAAGTCCGACTCTCTATCAATTAGAGAGTCGTTATCCATTAGGCCATGACTGCCCCCCTCGTTTATGTGTTAATGATAACACATAAACGAAAAACAATATAAGGCTAAATATGATTTATTGAATTATATGATTATAACTTCGTAATTTCTTTTGCTCCATCTGCTAAAAATTTGTATTGTTTTAATTATGATTACATTATTAATCAGTCACTGGTAAACTGGTAAAACGTTTTAAATCATCAAAGGAATTGTCTCCTGTTCTGTACATGAATTGGTTCAAAGAGCTTATGTACATTGCAAAATAAAAACATTCAAAGAAATGAAAACCAAGAAAAATGTCTAATAAAAGCACCAAGGTCAGCAGCGGACTCTATATCTTGCTCTGCAAAGGTTCTTATGGCATGGCCTGGAGAAGGATGTGAGAGTGTATGTGAAGTGCTGTCGTCGATGTGTGATCAGCAATACACCAGAACCGGAGGGTTGTGCACCATTGGAGAACATCATCACGACAGAGCCCCTTGAAATCACCTGCATGAACTTTTGGTTGGTGGGGGACTTTTCCCACCGGTCCCTGGATGTTCTTTTTTGTAACAGATCACTTCACAAAAATGGCAAATGCCTTACTCTGTCCAAATAAGTCTGCCAAAGCCATGGCGCATCAACTGTAGCATAACTATGTCTGTGCTTATGGCTTCCCAGGCTGTATTCACTCTAATTGGATGAGACAAATTTGAGAGTGCCCTGATCGCTGAGCTGTTGAATATCACTGGAGTCCAAAAATCAAGGATCATCCAATGGGGAATGGAGCTTGTGAGAGGATGAACAGGACACTGGGCAATATTATACATGTTCAAAGACCAAGCACAAATGGCCGCAAGTACTCAATACCTAACTTTTGCTTATAATTGCATCATCCATGAATCGGCGGGGTATGCTCTTTTCCTGCTGATGTTTAGGAGGATTCTACGGCTGCCCATTGACCTAGTATTTGGAACTGTTCTAGACAATCCTGATGTTGTTACCTATGACAATTACATCCAGGCTCTTCAGAGAGATAAGATGGAGGCAATGCCCATTGCACAGGCATTAGCCATGAATCAGCTTAAGAGTTTTTCTATATGCTAGTTGATGTTAGATGTTTATGTATTGCACACTGTGTTATTATTGGATGCACACGATTTTGGAGATTATTATTGCATGGTGATCAGTGGCTTATCACATGCATATGGCATGCCCAGTTGAATGGGATTGACATACTGCTAGTGCCCTCTTGTGGCGATGTTCAGAATAATTACTCATAATTATCCAGTGATACTTTTTTACAATTTTTCTCAATCGATTTGACACATTTCTCCAAAGTAATGTAACTGGTCTCAGTTAACACAGTGATCTAAACACACTCTTACCTTAAACAAACAGTTCAAATTTACTGCAAAATAAAGCACTGCATTTCTTTCTAGTAATGCATTTACTAAAAGTAAATACTAACATCAAAACTACACTACGTAAGCATTTTGAACTGCGAGAGGCGTTGCGCTTTCTTCATACACTCTAAAAAATGCTGGGTTAAATATGGACAAACCCAGGGATTGGGTTGTTTTCACCCAGCCATTTTTTTCAACCAATTTTGGATTAATCTTTTTTAGCCAGCTATATAGTAATATAGTAAAAGGCATGTTTTTGCTCACCCCCAAATAGGGGCAAATTTGTGGGGTATTTTAAGCTGAAACTTGACCAGACCAGAGACTTATATTACATCTTGTGATGTAATATTACATCTTGTTGAGGTTTGTCCATATTTAACCCAACGTGGGTTGTTTTTAACCCAGCATTTTTTAGAGTGAACATTGAATATGGAAGGCAATCTGGCGGAAGCTAGATATTTTACTTCATATCTTTTCAATTTGCTTATGTTAAAAGTAATGTCATAACTTTTCAATGTCCCTATATGGTTAAACCAGTTTGCGGTTGAGGTAGCACTGAGCATCTGTTCTAGGTGGCTTCATTCTCACTTGACACCCATCAATGCTTCCCACAGCATTTTTGAAAGCTGCTGATCCGGCGAGATGAGCAAATCCATCTCCAAACTCCTGAAATTTCTCAACAGCTGGGAAATGAATGACTTGGGCTCTTTTGCTCACAATCTTACTTGCCACACAGTGAACAATGTCATGTACAGTAGAGTAAGCCATGGGCGGATTGGCCATCGGGCAATTCTGGCAAATGCCAGAGGGGCCGGACCATTTTTTTCAATGTGGGCCGGTCAGTTTTATTATATATATAAATAAACAGTTTTTACAGGCCGAAAGCGCATATGACGGGTTTTTATTGCTAGCACGATTTTACTATGGTTATAATAATGTTAAGAATAATAAATGTTAAGAAATACTCGGAATTTGTGCTCTGCATTTAACCCATCCAAGTGCACACACACAGCAGTGAACACACACACCGTGAACACACACCCGGAGCAGTGGGCAGCCATTGCTGCGGCGCCCGGGGAGCAGTTGGGGGTACGGTGCCTTGCTCAAGGGTCTCACCTCAGTCGTGGTATTGAGGGTGGAGAGAGCGCTGGACATTCACTCCCCTCACCGACAATCCCTGCCGGACCTGAGACTCGAACCCATGACCTTTGGGTTACAAGTCCGACTCTCTATCCATTAGGCCACGACTGCCCTTTAGTTACTGTGTGTGGCGCTCTCACGCCACACATCATGCTCTGTCAGAGTGAAAAATACATCGGAGCAAAGAGAGCACTGACAATGCGTCGACAGACAAGATAAATTTAAACAATAAATACCATTTTGTAGCTCTTTAATGTGTCTTGACAGATTGCTGTAGTGCCTCAGTTCATGCAGCCAGTGACACTACACACCATTTTTTAAAGTCAAATCTACGACGTTAATCTAACTGCTATGTCGGACATAAATGTGGATATGGCGTTATGATTTGTTAGATAGCCTGTCAATCAAATAACTTTTTTTTTTAAATCCGCGCGCAGCATGCCCCTGCCTCGCGTAATGTTCTCAAGTGGACTAATGTAGGGAATAGTGAATATGGGTATGCTCTATCTGTTGCGTATACATCGGTTGTACACTAGTTATTGCAGTGCATTGTGGGATTGAATGAGTGCACTCGGTACTATGGTTTCAGACACCACTACAAATGACTGTCTCCTCAATTAGTGCCCTATTTAAAGGTATAGTTGGCGATTTCGGACACTGCTCTGCTGACACAGTGAAATACTCGATGGTGATTGGCTAATTTTTATTAAGGAAGCAAAAGTCTCTGGCTATGGATTGTACCTCCATAGAGCTTTAGCTCAGGCTTTCCCAGGGAAGAGCAGCGCTTAAACATGGAGGATTCTAACTTCAGGAATATTTTATGGTAGAAATTTTCTTTAAAGAAATACACATCCAAAAGACATGAAATCATTAATAACTTGGTCCACACATACTATGATCAAACACTAACTTTCGGTGAAGATTAAAGATTTACATTGCTATAAAAACCACATCATAAGATACATTTCAATTGGATCGCTAATCATCCACATGGGCCATTGGTGCTTGGACCCCAATAATTTATTAATTTGTTTA
>RJVU01019022.1:470658-527339 GCA_003731715.1 Anabarilius grahami
TATATATATATATATATATAAGTTTCAAAGTGTCTTAAAAAAACATTAATTTATTTAATATTCAATAATCTCATGAATTCTTCAGTGACTTCGAGACGCGCACGGGGGCGCGCGGAGGCCCACAGACGCGATTCCTCCATTGAGACCCATTCAAATCTTAGAGCGTTGTTTGACTTATTACCGACTCTTGTTTTACAGAACATATAATCGTTTAAATCTTTAACGTCCAATGATTAATTTCTGATATGCATATGTAAATAAACTAACAAGAAACCTCTACAAAATGATAATTCAAAAACCTTCATCGAGCAATAACAAGCAGCTCTGAGTGGCCCGTTCTAACCAGCGCCGAGAAAAGAAACAGGTACCACGTGACAGCAACGCACATCGAAAATAATTTACAGAGCTAAATAATTGCGTTAATTAATATGAACAGACACTGAGCGAAATATAAACAGTATAAATAGTAAAAACAGCATAATTATTATTTATATTCGTCCAAGCCCCGCCCACTCCACACACGTCAGTAAGTCAGTTAGTTCGCGCTTCTGCCCTCATTCTGTTCCAGCGGAACTGCGTGGCGATTTCCACAACTTCCAGCGTCTGATGGGAAAAACGGGACGATTTTTAGCACTGCTCTTCAAACATGCAGAACAGCGACTTAAAACAGCGACAGAAGAGTTCAAACAAGCAGCAGAACGGAGAGAAGCGGAGCGCTGCTGAGGAGAAGAAGAAAGAGGCCGTTAAAAGAGAGAGTTTCAGTCCTGACGCGAAGCTCTGCGTCAGTCTGATGTGTCTCGCGCTCTCCCTCCTCGTCACATGGTCCGTTCACTCATATTTCACACATTATCAAGCTCTTTCCTCTCTATAAGAGTGTGCTTCGTCTGTCCTCACAGGCTGCATCTCCAGCAGAGCGCCAAACTCGCAGAAATGGCGGGAAAGTGCGAGTTTCTGCAGGAGAAGAGCCGCAGTGTTCAGCAGCTCGACGACAAACTGACTAAAGTCTCTCTCAAGGTTTGTGTAAATACACTGAAAACACACTTAACACCAGTGTTACCACAGTCTGTGCTTGTTTCATAAGCTTTTCCAAAACCTTTACGCAAAACAAACTAGTTTGAGTTCGCTTTACAGTAAGGTTTCATTTGTTAACATCGGTTAAAGGTGCAATATGTAAGATTTTTGCAGTGTTATATTTTGTTTACTTGAGTACTTACAACATCCCAAATGTTTGCAGCTATTTGTAAATCGTGAGAAAATTGCAATTTTAACCAAGGCTCCGGGACGTCTGAGGAGTCACCTGTTAATAGAGGGTATGCACGTGACGTCATCGGTCACGCCCACTGAGTGGCAAAACACTGAGCGGCAGCAATGGTTTTCAGCGTGAATGCCGCGAAAAACACACAAAACGCATCCAAAACGGGAAAGAGCTTAGTGATTGACTGTACAAATAGCTTTGACACAAAACCTGAGGAATATATTTTAAAAAAATGCAGAAAGCAACAGAAAAAAGAAGCAAATGTATCGCTGTAATTCACAGACTCCAGCAGAGAAACATGTTTTGCAGTTATCATTTTGTCAAATTGTTGGATTTTGAGGTAAAATCATACCGTTTTTAAATAAACAACACTGACAAAAACTATACAATAAAACTATGTTTTAGGGCTGGACAATATGACGATATAACATTGAAGTGATTACTCGGATTTAAACCTACCTATATTGTAGTTATATAAAATATTCACAGGCAGATTTGCTTTATGTATTTCCCCGGCGTCGAAATCAGGCACATATAAATGTCAGGAAACACGACTCCTGCCTGCATGACAATATCCATGGATTAGGTTTATTTGACAAGTTGTAAGAAACACTTTCGAGGCCAACCTTTAGTGTAATTGTTTGTTTTACTCGCGTTTTCGCAGTTTCCTCTATTAAAGGGATAGTTCACCCAAAAATGAAAATTTGATGTTTATCTGCTTACCCCCAGCACATCCAAGATGTAGGTGACTTTGTTTCTTCAGTAGAACACAAATGATGATTTTTAACTGCAACCGCTGCCGTCTGTCAGTCAAATAATGGGAGTGGATGGGAACTTCTACTATAAGAGTAAATAAAACTTGCTTAGACAAATCCAAATTAAACCCTGCGGCTCGTGACGACACATTGATGTCCTAAGACACGAAACGATCGGTTAGTGCGTGAAACCGAACAGTATTTATATCATTTTTTACCTCTAATTCACCACTATGTCCAACTGCGTTCAGCACTCGGTTAGTGAGGTCTGATCGCGCTCTGACAACAGAAGTGATGTCTGGCACTCATTGAAGTATATGCGCGAGACATCACTGCCGTCATCAGAGCACGATCAGACCTCACTAATCGAGTGCTGAACGCAGTTGGACATAGTGGTGTTTTAGAGGTAAAAAATGAACGTTTCGTGTCTTAGGACATCCGCAGGGTTTAATTTTGAGAGTTTTATTTAATCTTATAGTAGAAGTTCCCATTCACTGCTATTATTTGACTGACAGACGGCAGCGGTTGCAGTTAAAAATCATCATTTGTGTTCTACTGAAGAAACAAAGTCACCTACATCTTGGATGCGCTGGGGGTAAGCAAATAAACATCAAATTTTCATTTTTAGGTGAACTATCCCTTTAAATCCAGTCATGCAGCAGGTTCTTTTGCCACTCAGTCCAGCTGCATACCCTCTATAGCGTCATACCCGCGTTATCCTCGGTTTCTGGTTTTATTTTGTAGAAACCATGGAAACACCAAAGACACTTTAATATATACATGTTTTAATAGACATAGCTCAACACGTTTAGTCTTATCGTTTAAATCTAATTTTCTTGATTTTTTGCGAGTACCATGCTTTACCACGCCTCAGAGAAAAACACTATTGTGTGAAGTAGCTAACATAGCATAATCAGATGCAGCTTTATTTTTAGTAACAGTAATACAGCATTTTCTCCATCATACAATACGTTTTAAAATTAATTACATGCCATTTATCAACACAAGCCATCCAGCATTTAATATGATATTCTGAAATCTACTCCTTTGTTTTGAATAGGCCTCTAGCGACCTCTAGCGGCCAAAATTATTACACATTGTACCTTTAACTATGCAAGTTAGTTCAAAATTAACAATAAACATTAAAATCAAAAAGTTGTATTTTGTAATATTAGTTACAATGCGTAAGGAGGATAAAAAATAAAAATGTATATAAAGTTTGCTTATGTCATGAGTTGTAATAAGACTAGATTTACTGTAAGCCCCACAAAAAATATCAAAATAACTTTTTATTTGGAAACTGTAAACATGTTCATCATGATAAGCTAGGTGTATGTCTTTTTTTAAATTAAATGCATCTTGAATGTATTTTTTAATAACTAAAAAGTCATGTGAAATCAAAATTTATGCCATTTCTTAATGTATGTTACTAGTTTTAATGTGAAGTATTCATTCATGCTTTTATTTTGTCAATCAGCTGATAAATTCACGTCGCGCCCTCAGTGTTTTTTTCTGTTCGAAAGCCGTTTCACTCAGAAATACATCACAATACTGCAGTTTCGAGTTCAGTTTAATATCCTCAAACAAACATGAGCGTGTCATGAACTCATATATGATTCACGTTTGTGTAGTTTGAGGAAACGATTATGAAAACCAACCCAATGGCGTCACTAGCTGATAGCGGCGCCCTTGCTCCAAAAGCTTTAAAAAAAAAAAAATCCCCTTTTTTTTTTTTTTAAATGGTTACATTAATAGTGTTTGTTATATATAGATATTTATTACAGCAGAAATCAGTTTACTAAATAACGTAAGCTTGACTGACTGCTTCATTTCCACTTTAATGCAGTAGTATGCAGCGCTGCATGAGTAGTGCACTAGACAGACGTCTGACGCGTGTGTTGTGAATGCAGCTTCAGGCCTCCGCAGACGGCGCCACGCTGCTGTCGAAGCTGAGACACGCCCTCGGCTCCGTCCTCAACACCTCAGCGGCGCTGCAGGCGGAGCAGGACGCTTCTTCAGACCGGCTGCAGGCGCTAAACCTCCGCTTCCAGAGCGCGAGCGACCAGCTGTCGGTGAGCGACGAGCTCCACGCGCTCAAGACGCAATCACGCGCCGCACACGGACATGTGACGGAGCACATCAACGACATCGACGGGCGTCTGCGTGAGCTGAGCGAGCGGCTGCAGGAGGTGCAGGACGGCACGAGGAGGAACGCGCGCGTGCTGGACCGCACCGAGGAGGAGGACGCGCAGCGGGTGCGCGAGCAGACGGACTGGAACGGCCGCCGCGCCTCCAGGCTCCAGGAGCAGCTCGAGCAGCTGGCGGCACAGGGCCGCGGGATGCAGGAGAAGCTGGAGTCGCGCGCTCCTCACGCTCTGGACACGCAGCTGGCGGCCGTGGAGGAGGCCGTGCGCTCCATGCTCCGGGTCCGAGCGCACATGAGCGCCACCCTCAGGAGAGTCCAGGAGCTGGAGCAGCAGGTGCGGAGCGCGGAGGACCGGATGAGAGAGACCCGCTCGCAGATACGTGGCCTCGCAGGAGGACTAACCCTGACGACATCTGAGCCGAGGAACCAGACCGATGTGCCGCATCTACTGTACTTCTGACATATGGAGCACGTACAGTGGCGTCGTAAAGCAGCGTTCAGCGCAGTGTTATAAGCTTAATCGACAGTATTTCAGCTGTAATGCTGATCACCACAAAACATCACTAATTTCCTTTAAAGGATTAGTCCACTTTTAAATACACTTTTCCTGATAAATTTACTCCCCTCCATGTCATCCAAGATGTTCATGTCTTTCTTTCGTCAGTCGAAAAGAAATTAAGGTTGAGGAAAACATTCCAGGATTATTCTTCGTATAGTGGATTTCAATGGGCACCAACAGGTCCAAAGTACAGTTTCAGTGCAGCTTCAAAGGCTTTAAACGATCCCAGACGAGGAATAAGAGTCTTATCTAGCGAAACGATCGGTCATTTTCGAAAGAAATACAACCGTTTATGCTTTATAAACGAAATATCGCCTTGAACGTACTTTCCGCTTCCGCATTCTTCATAACGCTTACGCTGAATGTTCTACGCCTTCCCTATTATACTTACGGAACGAACGCGGCGCCAGTTTTGTTTTTTTCCGTAAGTAGAATAGGGAAGGCGTAGGACATTCAGCGTAAGCATTATGAAGAATGCGGAAACGGAAAGTACGTTCAAGGTGATATTTTTTGTAAATAGAGCATAAACGGTTGTATTTTTTTCTAAAATGACCGATCGATTCGCTAGATAAGACCCTTATTTCTCGTCTGGTATCGTTTAAAGCCCTTGAAGCTGCACTGAAACTGTAATTTGGACCTTCAATCTGTTGGTAGCCATTGAAATCCACTATATGGAGAATAATCCTGGAATGTTTTCATCAAAAACCTTAATTTCTTTTCGACTGACGATCTTGGATGACAAATTTAACAGGAAAAGTGTATTTAAAAGTGGACTAATCCTTTAATAGTGAAAGCACAACTCTGGGTAACTGCGAGACGCTTACAGTGGAAGTCAACTGATTCGTTAGTGTCGTCAAAAGACAGTAGGCTATAATATTGAGATTAGCATGGAAAAAAAACACTTACCATTTCTAACATTATATCCACGTTTATATCTTTGTTGCAATGACAACAGAATGCCATAAAACGATTGTAAAAATGATGAGACCAGCTTTACAGCTCAATAATGCACTCGTTTTAACAGCATAATTAATGTTTATATGTACACTATTTTAGTGTGGAAATCACTAGTTTAGACACTAAATTATATCCAATTTAACAACTTTGTTGCTATGACCTCATGATGCTGTAAAAATAACAACTTATTTAAAGCACAAGTTGTAAATTAGGAACTAATGCAAGTGCTTTAATCTGATTTCTTTCAATCCATCCAACATTGCTTTGCATCCATTATAGACGCCTCAACGTGAGCTCAAAAATGAGTTATTTTTGTGGTTGTGACATAATTGTATTGCATTAAACCCCGAGATGTTGAGATTTTTTTGCATAAACCTCATGTTTTTAAACTCGTGTAGAGCAAATAGAAAATGTGTTCATTGTAAACTCATTACAGACAAGACACGGGACAATTTTGTGTGTACATTCGATGGATGTGCCAGTAAACACTAAATTCAACATAAAATCTAAATTATGAACTTTATATGCGGTTTTAATACATGTGTCATGTGTTGTTGCGGCTGATTTATTAGTGCAAATTATTCCAAAGGGACAAAATGTTTGTCTTCATAATCTTTAATCTAAAATGACTTAATTTTTTGGCTGATGTCACTTAAAAATGTTGACCAATCGCACGGTGTCGTTCTGACAGTCTCATTCAGATCAGGCTCTATTTAGGCTCAGAAATGCATCACATTATGGAAGTAAAATAGGTTGTGAATGCTGTTTTATGTTGTATAATTGATATAAATAGACTGTTGTGATTTGTCATTTATGTGATAAATTAAAATATCTCAATGTGCCAAATCCAGTGCTGCGACTCTTTCCACCTCCAGTCTTAAAACTTGAATAAATTATTTTATCAGTAAATATGCGTAATATGTTCTACATGTTGAACGTTTCATTTTACATCCCTTCTGGACTTAATCAGACTTTGTAGTGGGAAAAAAGTCTTCTTTTTCTTGCAAATGAAGCTCAAAGAGTTCTGGAAGTCAAAATTAGACTTTATTGGATAAAGCCGAGATGCCTGACGGACATCTGTCTTTGTTTGAGTCCCCGTCTTTGTACCGTTTTCTTATCAGCCGTTAACCAACGATAACACAGCTCAATCTCCACACCTGCTTCCCAACATTGAAGCCTACTCCCCTTGCTTTTGGGCCTTACTCAGCATTTCCCAAGGACACTTGCTCATCCTTAGAGATAAGGTATCCCCACGTTCACATCTGGACAGTCATTTAATAACCCTTTGTTCTCCACAGCCACTTGTTTGATGGAAATCACCTAATTCTGTCAAGTGGGCCACAAGATCCTCTCAGTCGGCTCTCAAACTCATCTGGTTTTTAAAATAATTACTTCCACAGGTTCATAATACTACTTCTACAATTGTTTACTGTATATTGAATGAAAATATTCTGACAACTTCTATAAAAAAAAGCCCTTTTCCACCACTTAAGAAAAAAAATCATGCTTTGGTAAATATTATGACATGCTAAGACATAATTTTGACGTACTGTTATAATTACTAATATGACATACTAAGTTAAAATTATAACAGTCAAAAACGACAAGTCGGATTATAGTTAAGACAAGTTAAAATTGACGTCATGCCTTTAAGTGTTTATCTCAGAATTTACTAAGTCATAATTTCAACTTTTTGTTAATTTCAATTTAGTATGTCATAAATGACTTGTCAATTTCAGCTTTTTTCAAATTTTGACTTTTTAAAATCATAATTTTGACTCTAATGCTGCGTTCACACCGGACGCGACTTGCGCGAATAAATCGCGCTATTCGCGCGTAGTTGGACGCTTGAACATTTTGAGTTTACTCACTTCATTCGCGCGTGAAAATCCCTTCACAACAGACGTGAATTCGCGTCATGAGAGGGGCTCTCCCGCTCCTTTATGTGTCCCAGACTCTCCCACTGCTTTCTGCACACTTCCTCTGAATAAACACAACTTGTCGGTGGGGAAATAATTGTAAATTACAGCGATTAAGCTCAATTGGTCGTCTTTAGTTGGCTTGTCGTCTTAATATGTATATATAAATATAGCTCAAATTGAGAAAAGACCGTTTTTTTCTCCAAAGTTCAGATTTTTCAACTTGCGCGAATCGCGTCAAACGCCCGAATCGCTCAATTCGCGCCGCAGGATGTCAATTTGCGTCTTTGCATTGACTTAACATGTAAATCACTCGCGCTTACCGCTTCATTCGCGTCCGGTGTGAACGCACCATAATGACGCGGCGCGAATTGAGCGATTCGGGTGTTTGACGCGAATCGCGCAAGTTGAAAAATCTGAACTTTGGCGAATTTCCGCGCCGCGTTAACCAATCAGGAGCTTGCTCTAGTAGTGACGTGACGTAGCGAGCTGAGGCAGAAATTCGAAACAACATGGAGGACAAAATCATCGTCGCTGTACATCTTCATACATTTATAGAAACAGAAATAAAAAGGATCGTGTTTGAAAGAAAGTGAGTGAGGAGGACGGACAATCTGATAAGTTGTAAAAAACGGTCTTTACTCAATTTGAGCTATATATATATATATATACATATTAAGACGACAAGCCAACTAAAGACGACCAATTGACCCTTCGCAAAGACCCGCCCCCCTTAGTTACTGTTGCTTTGTCCGACAAGCCGTGGCGCTGTCTCACCACACGCAGTGAAAAATACATTGCGGAGCGAAGAGGATACATGACCACATGTCGACAGACAAGACAAATCAGGTTACTTATAATATTAAACAAAGTCCCAGCTTTCAAACTGTGTAGTTATTAAAGAAATTCAAACAATAAAAACCGTTTTGTGGCTCTTAAATGTGTCGTGACCATGATCGTGATAGATTGCTGATGCGCGTCAGCTCAAGCGGCTCGTGAACCGATCATCTCTTCCTACTAGTCCATTTATAACATCAAATAAACATGAATGAACATGAGAATGAATGTTGTTTAAAACGCGGAAAGACGTCAATATACACAATTTTTCAAGTTTAACTCCACAGAGGTTAATCTTCTAACTACTGGCTGCTTTGTCGGACAAAATGGCGGATGCGGCGTTCTGATTGGTTAGATCGCTTGTCAATCAAACTCCCGGCGAAGGGTCAATTGAGCTTATTCGCTGTAATTTACAATTATTTCCCCACTGACAAGTTGTGTTTATTCAGAGGAAGTGTGCAGAAAGCAGTGGGAGAGTCTGGGACACATAAAGGAGCGGGAGAGCCCCTCTCATGACGCGAATGAAGCGAGTAAACTCAAAATGTTCAAGCGTCCAACTACACACGAATAGCGCGATTTATTCGCGCAAGTCGCGTCCGGTGTGAACGCAGCATATTGGTTTTAATTTTAATATTATGATTTACCAAAGCATAATTTTTTCATATATGTTGGAAATGGACTTCCACAGACTTCTTTCTGCCTGAAATATGTACTCAAAGTGTACTTGTGTCCTCTCTAGTGTGCGAGCGTCCACGCTCTGATGTCCGCTCCGGAGGGAACGCCGGTCATCTCCCAGATGGAGGCTTTGTCTGCGGAGGTCGATGAACTGAAGGAGCGTTTCTCCAGCCTCAGTGGTCAACGGCAGCAGCTCCAGCAGGACCTGAGCGCCCTTGATCAAGCCTTGGAAGACGTGGAGAGCCGAACCCTGCAGGTCTCCAATGATGTGACCTCCAAGGTGGCCTCCATCCGTACGGATGTGCGGCGTATGGCTGGCCTGGAGACCGAAGTCGAGGCACTTCTCAATCAGACAAAGGCCCTGGAGGAGAAGGTGGTCCAGACCGAGAAGCTCATGGTCAAGCGCATCGGCGATCTTCTGGCCGGCAGCATCGACCGCGTCTCCGGTCTGAAGAGCTCCGCCGAGAGGAACGGCCAGAGACTGGATCAGATCCTCACACTCGTTCACCGGCTCTCCGCGGACAACCGCAAGCTCGCCGAGCAAATCCTGGCGCTGGAGAGCGGTCAAGCCAAGCTGCGCAAGATGGTGACGTTCGCAGACGACCTGAAGCCCAAAGTCTTCACCATCAGACAAGACTTCGCCATCGTAGAGCCCAAACTAGCCGACCTGACGCTGAGGATCGGACAGCTGGCTGAAGACATGATGAGCAGAGAAGGAGAAGTGGCGGAGATGAGGGAGCACTTTTCGAACCATGACTCGAGTCAGACCAGGAGAGACGACACAAGGCGCACTGGACCAGCTGACGACTGAATGAGGAGTGGACTCACTCACCTCAAAATCAACATCCAACCGGAAAACACACACATTTAGTGTGCTTTTCAAGAGCTGCTACATGAGATCTGCTAATTAAAGCAATATTTACATGATAAATATTGCAGAAACACTGAACCGTGAAATCTGCCATGATGATTGTCATGTTGGTATTGACCAGTTGACTGCAATGATCTTCTGGAATGAGGCAGCGAATGCCTCACTGTTTTATTTAACTGTGAAGTCATGTTCCAGTTACACTGATGTGGACAGTTTTTCAGGTTATATGTACCTAGACTATCAAGAAAACAATTCTATTTTTTACAATACCATTGAAATAATTACTCTATTTATTAAAACAAAGAATATTTCTCAAGTTGTCTGATCATTTTTATATTTTTACATAACTATAAGAACATGGTAACCAATGTCATGTTTCATGTATATGCTACTTGTGAACTGATGTTCATTTGTTGTCATCAAGGTCACAGAGATGCGCCTTTAATTTCACTGATCGCTCACTAAAAACACTCACAGATCATGATTTCAAGTAGTAATATGACATGACAAAGTGGTCAGATCAAGTGGGTGAGGAGTTTACTTTTAATTAGTCCATTCAGGCCGATTTGCCAACTTTCATGAAAATAAGAGGCGGGACTTATTGAATGAACCGCCAAATGGCCAATCATTCTCAGACCGGATTTCTAGAACCCTAGTTTTTCAAAACACTTCATTATGCTGATTGATGTTGTAAACTAGTATTTGTTTTCATATTTATTATTTTAATTTATTAATGTACTACTGTTTACTACACAATCTGTCACACACCACCAAACGCGAGGCACAGCTAAATTAAAAGGAAGTGTTGCACATGCATACTTTGAAAAAATAAAGTCATTCTTCCCAAGAAAATTTTATTTAAAACCAGAACACAAGTCTTCATATCTTGAAACAAATTAGGTTAAATATTTCAAAAGGGTTACTAATGGTTATGTTTAGGGGTTGGTCAGGAGAATCTCAAATAAATCATTCCTGAAAAATAATACAAATACAGAATTGAAAAATAGTATGAACTCACAATACATACAAGAACTAGGTTCCTAGAAATTAGGTCATTATAAACTCTCGGAAAAACAAAAAAGTCGGAATTGCCCGTTTATATCTGACGTGTGAGATATAAATTCGGAATTACTTTTTTATTCCATGGCTTCCAAAGACTGATACTGCAGGACTGTCATTATATATTGACAGGTGAACTTACGAAAATGAGTCGTTTCAGAAGAGCAAATGCAGTCTGTGGAGAAGTGTCCAAGGCTAGCGGAACAACCCCAAAACGCACCTGGAAATGTCTGGGGCCAGATTCAAGAAACATTCTTACAGGGATAGTTCACCCAAAAATGAAAATTCTGTCATCATTTACTCACCCTCAAGTTGTTCCAAACCTGTCTACATTTCTTTGTTCTGCTGAACACAAAGGGAGATATTTGCAAGAATGTTTGTAAGCAAGCCCTCCGCCACTGGTGTAATTCATCACATTTAAGGATTAGTTCACTTTTAAATAAACTTTTCCTGATAATTTACTCACCCTCGTGTCATCCAAGATGTTCATGTCTTTCTTTCTTCAGTCGAAAAGAAATTAAAGTTTTTGATGAAAACATTCCAGGATTTTTCTCCTTATAGTAGACTTCAATGGGCACCAAACAGTTGAAGGTCAAAATTAGTTTCACTGCAGCTTCAAATTGTTAAACACGATCCCAGATGAGAAATAAGGGTCTTATCTAGTGAAACCATCACTCATTTTCTGAAAAAAATTGAAAATTATATAAGTTTTAACCAGAAATGCTCATCTTGAACTAGCTCTCTTCTTCTTCTCTATTAGAATTCCAGCAGTGTAGACGCTGCTAAGTGTATTACTGCCCTCCACAGGTCAAAGTTTGAACTAATTGTTATATACTATTAAACTAGCATATTGCATATAAAAATTAGTTCAAACTTTGACCTGTGGAGGGCAGTATTACGCTTAGCAGCGTCTACACTGCCGGAATTCTAATAGAGGATTTATCAGGAGGAATTATCAGGAAAAGTTTATTTAAAAGTGGACTAATCCTTTAACACATAAAGGGGCTCTACAAAGTCTGATGACCAGAACGTGTCCAAGACATTCACCTTTACTTTGAACCATAGATGCAAACTCCTCACCTTTTTGAAATCAAAATAGGTCACTTATGGGATTTGCATAGATCCAATGAGAAAGTGTTTTTATGGGGGTGGGGGTCTTACAAGGGTACTGTGCATTGTTTCCTTTACTCTTACTTTAAAAATTAATGTCTTTAATGTGGAATATTTTATGTATTTGAGGTCTGAGATGTGGGAATGGTAGAGAGAGAGCAAACAGTTTGCAGTTAAGCTCAGCATTGCCGTCTAATCAGCCAATATTGTCTTAAATATCCTGCATTACAGTTTTGGATATATACGGTATTAAAAATAAATTAAAAATCCCTTAAAGTAACTACAACTGAGCATATCGTGCGAAGCATGCCTCCGCCCCACGTGATGTTCTCACCTTTTTCCCCCCTTACCTGTTTGCATCCCTGCTTTGAACATATCACTTGCTTCATGTTTTGAAACCCAGCAAACTTCAATCAATAAACATAAAAAAATGCCATGATTGAAAAGTGTGCTTGTGCTGTCTTGATTTAAACCTTTTTAAGATCAAGAATTTTTAATGACTGAATGGATTAAAAAACTTTTTGGCTCCAAATTCAACCCCCATTTGACAATCCCCATTGTCCACAACAATACTGGACACTCCTAGTTTCTGTGCAGTAGTAGCTGAACGTTCTTCAGGCTCCCACTCTTTTAAACCATGATCTACTGGATCAAGGACAAACACAACTTACACTTGGAATAACTACAAAAATGTGCAATCATCAAAAGAAATAAATGCCCATGAAGTTTTAATCATTAGGTCAAGAAGTCATACTTTTAGGTATGATTAATTAGTCTTCAGTTTTTCCAAAACCATGGGAACAAAAAATTGGATGAATTATTATATCACCTAACGACTACAGCCCCATTGACTCCCTGTGCCAATGCATTGATGAAATAAAAAATTGGATGTGCCTAAACTTCCTTCAGTTAAACAAATATATTGAAATATATTGATTTTAATTGTTTTAGCTGATTTTAATGCTTCTTTAATGCTTGAGCCTGCCTAATGGTGAATAAACAAAATTAATAAGTAAATTAATAGACTGAAATGTGTAAAATGTTCTCATGCCATGTCATATTAACAGTGCCATTTTATGTATTTTTAGGTATAATATCGATCATTTGAATAGATAAAGATATTAACACATTAGTTTGAAAGGGTTATAAAAATTTTATTGGAAAACAACTACCATCCTGATACATTCAGAGACTGAACTGTTTCTGAGACCTCCGGTAACCATGGAAAACAGATGAGCTGGTAAAAAATACAGTGCAGGTATTCATAGATTGAAGAAACAGCAGTTTATCCCTTCATCATTCCTATAAAAAGCTTCTTGTTCACATTTCTACCACACACAACACCCAATCATCCTGAAATATAGCTTTGCCTCCAGTAGCTTGCCTTGGTCTCACTCATCCAGCTGTTCAGGAGGACTTTCTGATTCTTCATCTTGAACAGCGTCCAGTTCCTGCTCCGGTTCCTGCTCCATTTCCTGCTCTGGTTCCTGCTCCGGTTCCTGCTCCGGTTCCTGGGTCTCATCTAGAGCGGCTACTCTCGTCTGCAGCTCTCCCAGATGGCTCCTCATCCCTTCCAGATCGTCTCTCAGTGCCTCCGCTGCCGTCCTGCAGCCGGACAGCGAGTTCTCGTGGGATTCATACTTGGACTCGAGAGCGTTCAGTCTGTTTGTCTGCTCTGACAGCGAGGACGCCGAGACCTCCTGGCTCTCCTCCGCGACCTTCAGTCGGACCTCCAGGTTGTCCCTCCGTTTCTCCAGCTTGAGCAGTTCCTCTCTCAGCTGCGCCTCCAGGATCTGGAGAGCCGCACTGGACTGGTCCTGCCGGTCGTTCAGAATCTGAAGCTGGTCTAACGCGGTCTGGACGCTGGCTCGCGCTGCGGACACCTCCTCCCGTAAGGCTCCCACAGCGCTCTGCACCAGCGTCCTCACGGCACCGACCTCCTCGGACACCGACGCCACCTCCCTGTTCCTGGTCTGCAGCTCGGAACCGACCGATGCGATCTGCTCCCGGAGCACCGCCATGTTTCCCTCGGCCACCTCGTTGGCGGTGTTGAGATTGGCCACGGCGCTGCTGATGGATGCCAGCTCCTGCACGTGGACCGCCGGCCCGTCCTGCTCCTCCAGACGAGCTTTGAGCTCATGGAGATCGCTCTTATACTGGCTCTGTTCATCTGCGAACTCCGCCACGCTGTCCGACAGGGAGCGGCTCAGCTGGGCCACCCGCTCCTCCAGCGAGGACATGTCCTTCTCCCGAGCGTCCTTCACCTCCCGAATGCCTTCCGCCAGGTCCTGGAAGAGCTTATTCTGGAGTTTTTGGAGTGCGTCCTCCATCCGCCGGGAGTCGGCCTCTCCTTTCCGCACTGCGCGGCTGGTGCTTTCCAGATCAGTCCTGGCACTGACCACCGTGCTCTCCAAACCCTCCAGAGATGCCTTCATGGACCTGATCTGGAGACAGAGAAGGGCAGAGATGCTTAGTTCATGGTAACTAGATCTAGAATATCTGCGCTCTTAGAAAAAAATTCAATGGAGTTCTATATTGAACTCTTGGGATCTTGACCCAACATTAAAGAAACCGTTATGCCAAAATATGCTGATTAAGTAAGTGATAAAGTATATTTACAAGCTGTTTAAAGGGGTGGTTGATTATGATATGCAAAGGGAGATATTTTTTTTACGGAAATCGCTTTTTAAGAACTACAACAAAAGGCTGGTAGGAATGAGCTTCTTCCTGGGTTGGTGACATCACAAACCCTAAAATTTACATAAACCCCGCCCCCGAGAACACACAACAAAGGGGGTGAGGCCATGTTGGGCTGCTTTAGAGAAGAGGAAGAGTTGTTTTTGCAAATGCCGTCATTTTACGCCGGACTGCTTCATAAACGAGGGTCAATTCAACACAAAAGATGAACATGACGGCACATGCTAGTGGATGAGTTGAATCAACTCCACAGCAACTACATACATTTATCCACTAACCATTCAGAAACGTCTAAAAGTTGTAACTTCTTCCTGAGTCTCTCCATCAGTGTCGACTCCGGTTTGAACAATGTAAGGCTGAACACTTTTGTCATTTTGGCTGCGTGAGATTCTCCAGCTTTGTTGTTGTTGAGCTGTTAAAGCCCCGCCCTCTTCGGGAGCAGCAGCTCATTTGCATTTAAAGGGACACACACAAAAACGGCGTGTTTTTGCTCACACCCAAATAGGGGCAAATTTGACAAGCTATAATTATCTGTGGGGGATTTTGAGCTGAAACTTCACACACACATTCTGGGGACACCAGAAAAAATATTATGATAATATTTTTGGCCACACTTTAAACTGTGCTGGGAACTCTCTACACATATCTGTCCAGTGGTGCATGAGAGACTAACTTCAGTGCGACAAACCAAGTGTAAAAGAAGCTGCAGGATCCAGCGATTCACCCTCGAGGCAGGGTCAAACAGGTCGATCAGCCTGTGCCTGATCTGTCAGCGATTCTGTCATTCCAGTCGTTTGTATTTTTGTGTCCTATATGTTTGACGCCGCTTTGCACGAACCTCCTCCAGGCATAAATAAACTTTCCGTCGTGTTGGACACCAATACTGTGCCTTAAAAACAGGCTCGGCACAACCCTGTCAGCCAATCACAGACGAACACATCATCCAGGGCAATTTCTCCTCATTTCAGCTGGATTTATTGTCTTTCTCTCGTGTGAAAACACAGTGATGTTGAGTTCTGTGTGAGATGGACTAATTAACAGCTGATTGAGAACAGTGTTGTGTTGTGTTATGAACAAACATTCTTCCATGAACATCATCTGGCCTTTAATAATGCCCATTCATGGATTCAGAAAACACATTTGTATAACTTTATGACGCTCTCAGAACATATGTGTGCATGTGGAGGCACGAGTGAAGTCAACTAACCTGCTGGAGCGCATGTTCCACCTCGCGCGCCGCCGCCGTGCACTTCTTCATTGCTTCTTCATGTCTGGAGCTCGCGTGTTTGAGGTCCGACAGCTCTTGATGGAGGTACAGGGACGCGAACACGGCTCCGGCCGCGAGCGCCAGATAAAACAACGCGGATAAGAACTTTCTCAGCGCGTCTGATCCGGATCTGCGGCTCGAGACCGGCGCGCTCTCAGCTTTGGCGACTTTAGGACTTCTCTTCGGCGCATCATCTTGATGTTGACTCGGGGCAGCTTTGTCGTTGGAGTTGTTCTTGTTTCTGTTTTTCACGGTCATCGTTCCGCGTCCAGCAGCGTTCTGACGTCACCGGGCGTCGCGTTCAGATCGCTCTGTATCTGCTCTCATTCCTTTTAGTTTGCTTTCTGCGTTCACACTTTTTCAGCTCGTTTGAACGACGCGAACGCTTCTAGTGCATGAGCGCGGAGGTGACTCGAGGATGATGATGATGATGATGAAGATGAAGGCTGTCGTGTCGTGTTCTCGTTTGCTCCACCCTTCTTCAGACGTGGCACTGATTTTCCTCAAACATCTGCATCCTCCCATGCGTTCACACAGCCAGCCACAGTATATGGACGCGATGCGTTTCATTTTCTCAGGATTCTTTACATAAAAGTTATTTATTTGACATTGAAATCTTTGTTGCATAATGTCCTTTTAATGAAAAACATTGATTATTTGTGATTTGCGATGCAAGAAGCATGCTCCAACATTTCAACAAAACAGAATTAAGATTAAAACATTGAGAAAAGTTGAAAAATGCAAGCACAAATCTATGTTACTCTAAAAAAAGAAACAAATTTACACAGTAAAATACTGTTTTCCTCTGAAAAAATAGCTATTATACCATAAAAACAATGCTTTCTGAGTAAAGACGCCTATAAACTACAAATGATATTACCCAGAATGCATTGTTCTGTCCTCTGTAGTGGACATCATACATGTCACAGTTTTAATGTCCTGTAAAGAGCACATTACCAAATTTTTATTGGTTTCGCCATGAAAAAAACAACTTTGTGGTCTTTTAAAAGTGACTGAAAATTTGCATTCATATGGAAATATGATCATATTTTGTAATTATCATTTAAATTGTTTGTTATAAATCAACATCTCAGGAAAATGTTATGGGGTTTCAAATCAAAATATGACTTTCCGTTATGAAACAGGGCATTGATTTCATACATGACCTCTGTAATCATGTTTATCAGGCATTTTAGGAGATAAAACAAGTGAATAGGGAAAGAAGTTATATATCAATATTCCTATTAATTGGAAAATGTTGCCAATTATTACTCCCATTATTACACTTCTTTGTCATTACATGTTGCTCCAAGAACACATTAATATGCAAATTAGATACAGAAGGGGAAAACCCATGTGACTATTTTACCCACATATTGCATAAAATAAAATATTATATCAATTAATTCCATTATATCTTTCATAACATAGTTGAGAATCAAATTTATACAAAACAATCCTGCACTGCAAAAAATGCTGAGTTTTTGTCTTGTTTTTAGTCCAAATATCTAAAAATTCTTAAATCAAGAAGCATTTTCTTGACAAGTAAAAATTATTTTCTTGTTTTCAGAAAAAATAAGGTCAAAATTAAGTGAGTTTTTACTTAAAACAAGCAAAATAATCTTATATCAAACCAAAAATAAGATATATTATTTTTTTTCAGTTTGGATTAAGATTATTTTGCTTGTTTTAAGGAAAAACTCATTTAATTTTGACTTATTTTTCCTAAAAACAAGAAAATAATTTTTACTTGTCAAGAAAATGCTTTTTGATTTAAGAATTTTTAGATATTTGGACTGGAAACAAGACAAAAACTCTAAGAACAGCATTTATTTGCAGTGTGAAGCCTAAAAATTGATTGGTGATAAAAAAAAATCCCATTGTTTTTGCCTATACATGTCATTTTATTTCTTAAACAACTTAGTCCACTACAGAGGACGTATCATAACATATGAATAAAATATAATTTTTCAAAAATGTTATTTTTTAATTTGGTTCTTATGCTCTAAACAATATAATGAACTAAATTCAAAAAACTTTTTTTTTCTGGGTCTCAGGCGGATATACCGCAGTAACACACCGCGAAAACAATGCATTCTGGGTCATATTTGTCGTTTTCGAGAAAGTAGCCTATAGGTTACTTTCTCGAAAACAACACAAAATATTTCCCAGAATTCATTGTTTTCGCGGCATATTACTTCGGTATATTACAATGCATTCTGGGTCATATTTGTCATTTTCGAGAAAGTAGCCTATAGGTTACTTTCTCGAAAACAACACAAAATATTACCCAGAATTCATTGTTTTCGCGGCATATTACTTCGGTATATTACAATGCATTCTGGGTCATATTTGTCGTTTTCGAGAAAGTAGCCTATAGGTTACTTTCTCGAAAACAACACAAAATATTACCCAGAATTCATTGTTTTCACGGCATATTACTTCGGTATATTACAATGCATTCTGGGTCATATTTGTCGTTTTCGAGAAAGTAGCCTATAGGTTACATTCTCGAAAACAACACAAAATATTACCCAGAATTCATTGTTTTCGCTGCATATTACTTCGGTATATTACAATGCATTCTGGGTCATATTTGTCATTTTCGAGAAAGTAGCCTATAGGTTACTTTCTCGAAAACAACACAAAATATTACCCAGAATTCATTGTTTTCGCGGCATATTACTTCGGTATATTACAATGCATTCTGGGTCATATTTGTCGTTTTCGAGAAAGTAGCCTATAGGTTACTTTCTCGAAAACAACACAAAATATTACCCAGAATTCATTGTTTTCGCGGCATATTACTTCGGTATATTACAATGCATTCTGGGTCATATTTGTCATTTTCGAGAAAGTAGCCTATAGGTTACTTTCTCGAAAACAACACAAAATATTACCCAGAATTCATTGTTTTCGCGGCATATTACTTCGGTATATTACAATGCATTCTGGGTCATATTTGTCATTTTCGAGAAAGTAGCCTATAGGTTACTTTCTCGAAAACAACACAAAATATTACCCAGAATTCATTGTTTTCGCGGCATATTACTTCGGTATATTACAATGCATTCTGGGTCATATTTGTCATTTTCGAGAAAGTAGCCTATAGGTTACTTTCTCGAAAACAACACAAAATATTACCCAGAATTCATTGTTTTCGCGGCATATTACTTCGGTATATTACAATGCATTCTGGGTCATATTTGTCATTTTCGAGAAAGTAGCCTATAGGTTACTTTCTCGAAAACAACACAAAATATTACCCAGAATTCATTGTTTTCGCGGCATATTACTTCGGTATATTACAATGCATTCTGGGTCATATTTGTAGTTTTCGAGAAAGTAGCCTATAGGTTACTTTCTCGAAAACAACAGAAAATATTACCCAGAATTCATTGTTTTCGCAGCATATTACTTCGGTATATTACAATGCATTCTGGGTCATATTTGTAGTTTTCGAGAAAGTAGCCTATAGGTTACTTTCTCGAAAACAACACAAAATATTACCCAGAATTCATTGTTTTCGCGGCATATTACTTCGGTATATTACAATGCATTCTGGGTCATATTTGTCATTTTCGAGAAAGTAGCCTATAGGTTACTTTCTCGAAAACAACAAAAAATATTTCCCAGAATTCATTGTTTTCGCGGCATATTACAATGCATTCTGGGTAATGTTATTTGTCGTTTATTTTACGGTGTACATTTGTTGCGTTTTGGGGTTTTTTTTTGTGATTTTTTTTTAGAGCGTGACAACGTTTTTTTTTTTTACATGAACTCATTAAAATTAAGTCGGTCTACAATAAGTTAATTAAATTAAAATATAAGGACGAATATTGAAATAGGTGGACATTTTTGCACAGGTTTTACATAATTTAACTCTTTAGCATTTATAATTCACACATTGCTATTATTATGCTGTTGTCATACAGTCACCTATGAGAAAATATTGATATAACTGTCTTTTTTAATGTTGTGTATTTTTGTTGTTTGTTTATTTTCTAATGGACCTTGAGTTTGGAAATAAAGTTGAATCAGTCAATCATAAAATAATATTATTTCTTCTTATTATTGGATTATATTACTTATTATTTATATATTGTTTTCTAGTGGCGTCATCGTCTCTCCTGACCAACCAGAGCCGCCGCCGTGACGCTGTGCCACGCCCCCCTTCTCGCAGGAGTGAGCGAGTGAGTGATGCGCGCGTTCACATTAATCCCGGCCAGAATGAGCGAAGACGAGCGCATCATCAACAGATGGTATTTCGACGTCTGCGTGTTCAAGGCGCTCGAGAGTTTCAGAAATGGAGACTACGCGATTTTCGCCAACATCATCAACGTCATCGAGAGTAAGTGGCGCGAGCGCCGAGTTTGTTTACATCGGCGCGCGCATGTTAGCTTTAGCGCGGGGGCTAAGCTCACAAACTCCGTCGGAAGTCTCTGAAAGTCAGCTTTTTTACAACGATACATTGCTGAATTAGATAGATGTAGTTTGAAATGCAAACCTAAAGCTAGTTTCTTGTTAAAAAGCCTCTCATGGAAGTTTGAAAGCGATTTATTTGGACAATATTACTATCACAGATATGAATCCTGAAGTCTTTACAATGATATGTGTTGTGTCAAGATTAGAAATAAATGAAATCATATGTTTCTGATGTAAATCGTCTCTTTTGAGTGTGTAAGATATGAATGATGGCTCCTAATATACACGTGACTCTCATTAATGTCACGTGATCATCACAGGTATGGTGGTGCTGCCCATGGATGGACGCGGAGACACTGTCCTCAAGCTGCGGGTCATGCAGTTCCTGTCCAGGATCAACAACGGAGACAAGCTGGGTGAGCGAGGGATCTACACGAGTGTGTGTGTGTGTGTGTGTGTGTGTCTGACGTGTCTGTGCCGCAGATCTGACGTTCGAGGAGCCCAAGACGCCGCTGGAGTCGGCTCTGGGCGTCCTGGAGTTCCTCTGCAGAGAGCTGGACGTCCCGCAGCGGGAGCAGCAGCGTGTGCACAACGCCATCACCGAGATGGTGAGACACGACACGACACGTCTGCACCGCCATGATCACCTGACTCGTATTGATGTGTGTGTGTGATTTCTGCAGCTCGTAATCGTGTGCATCAAGAGTGGAGAGTTCGAGAAGGCCGAGGAGATCCTGAAGAGACACTTCAGCGCAGCCGCCGATTCGTCTGGGAAGGTGAGGAGCGCTCCTGACGCTACGGCACGCTCGTGTCCCGCGTCTCTCGAGTGACGCCTGTGTGTGTGTGTGTGTGTGTGGCAGAAGAAGCTGCTGGTGAACCTGATCCGGAGGAGACGCTCGTCTCACTCGGTGCTGCAGCTCAGCTCGTACAGCGACTTCAAGCAGGACATGCTGGAGTTCGTCGAGCGGCTCTACTGCGTCCCCGAGCCCTTCCTCACGCAGGTCCGTCTCCTCATCCTCACTAAATCATAGGGCTGGGTATCGACACCGTTTTCACGATTCGATTCGATATTGATTATTTTGGATCAGTTACAGTATATGCCACATTTTCTAGAGGGAAAAAACTACACTTGGGAGTCAGCTGGTGCTACTATAATAATATTGAAGGTTAAATGAACTTATTTATATACAAACACTTAAATTACACTCAATGATGTTTTTATTATAAATAAAGTTTAGAATTACATAATCATATTTCTACTCCAATACAACATTTAAATGGCGGCTGTCATAACTGATTTATTCAATCATGCATTAAATATTGAAGAACATTATAATGAATAACGGTGCATAGCTATATTTATCAGAATGTTGCTTTCTAGAGCACTTTTCTAGCTGACTAATGAGTGTATGGTCACTGAATATGTTTTTCTGAGGTAAATGTGACGTTACGTGACATTGTTTACTGTTTTATTGAGTCTTTCCGAGGTTGAAGCACTGATTGAGCGATTACACGAGACATGATATGGATTTCAGTAAGTTGTACTGTATATTTTAACATACCTTCAGATGTTCATGCATGTTTATTTCGCGCTGTAACTGGTATTAAAGCGGAGGAGAGGATGATCACATGCTTCTCTTTAAATGAGGCGCTAAAGCGATCCGTCACGCCACATTAAACAGCGCCAAAACGGTATTTATTCCAGTAAGTTGTACTGTATATTTTAACATACCTTCAGATGTTCATGCATGTTTATTTCGCTGTAACTGGTATTAAAGCGGAGGAGAGGATGATCACAAGCTTCTCTTTTACTGAGGCACTAAAGCGATCCGTCACGCCACGTTAAACAGCGCCAAAACGGTATTTATTTCAGTAAGTTGTACTGTATATTTTAACATACCTTCAGATGTTCATGCATGTTTATTTCACTGTAACTGGTATTAAAGCGGAGGAGAGGATGATCACATGCTTCTCTTTAACTGAGGCGCTAAAGCGATCTGTCACGCCACATTAAACAGCGCCAAAACGGTATTTATTTCTTGAATCTCATAATAAGATGGACGTCATTTGAAATCTGAGACTTTGCTTCATATCAAAAGTAACAGATGATTGTGATTTATTGGATGGGAGGCGCTACATATTCTGCTCATTCATCAACTGAAAACAGACTAATCGATTCTTGGGATTTAAGAATCCATATCGTTTCGTAAAAATGAGAATCGATTAAAATCGAGAAATCAATATTGTTTACCCAGCCCTATCAGATTTCATCAAAACTATCTTAATTTGTGTTCTGAAGATGAACGAAGGTCTCACGGTTTGTAGATTAACATGGTCAAACTCCAGTAGTTTGAACAGTCCGTTCTTCGATCACGCCGCGCTCGTGTCGCTCACCACTGCGTGTTCGTTCTGCAGATGCTGAAGCGCTCCGGGCATCTCCGCGCGAGTGCTGAGACGATGACATCATCACGGGAGGGGCGGCGCTCCACGCAGAAGCCCAGTGCAGCAGAGGATCATGGGTACAAACGCACTGCTTCAGCTTCACTCGATGAAGAACTTGAAGGAAAATTACGAGCATTAATGATTGCTTTAAATGATAACGTGCATGTCACCTGTCTGACAGTAGCCCTGTTCGCTCCCGCTCTGGCGGCGTGTCGTCTGCGGCGCGGGTGCAGCTGAGCTTGCAGAGCCTGCGGCAGGTGTACGGCGAGCTGAGCGAGGAGTGCGGCGTGAGCGTGCCGTTCCCTCAGCTGCTGGAGGAGGTGGAGATGGAGGCGCAGCAGCAGAGCCGAGAGCCGGCCGGTGCCGAGCTCCACCTGGCCCTGTCCGAGACGCCCATGGAGCAGATGGAGAGAGCGGCCGAGAACGAGCCGCCCGCCGCACACAAGCCTTACGCCGGCATGACCATATCCCGCTTGGTCATGGAGGACGACAGCCAGCTCAGCGAAGACGACTCGCAGAACGACGTCACCGCTGCAGAGGAGGAGACGCAGATCAACGGCGGCCCACCTGACCGGCCGTCCCCTCAGAGGTCACTGACCTGATGACTTCACCCCAGTGTTAAAGTCACCCTCATAGTGTTGTCGTAGCTGTCATTATAGTTTTCGCTCTATAGTGTGAAAGTTGTTGTTAACAGAGTTATTCTGTGTTTTCCAGGGTGATTATTGGCAGTGATCCAGAGTCGGATGATCCTCAGGTTCAGGCTGTCACACAAACGCCCACAGACAAGCAGCGTGAGAACAGGTTAAATGACAAGGCTTTTACTGTAGTTGTTCTTATAGAGATCGTTATATTCATCAGTTGTCGTTATAGCTATTGTTATAGGTTTTGCTGTAGTGCCCGATGATTTCTGCGACGCAAAAATGGCGTAATTCACTCATAAAAACGGAATTTGTTATATAACGCGGAATGTCACGGAATTTGTTCATTTTGATAAATGAATAAAGAGCAGGTTATTACACTTAAATCAAATCGCGATTATAGACTGGTGTCTGTGAATATTAAACTGCAAAAGACTATTTAAATACGAATCCCGCGTGTCTGTGAATGAATGGCGCAGAAGCGTGGTTTAATTTCCCTCGCTCGCACACTGAAGCACGTGTGACGCTCCTCTGCCGCCTCACTGTATGAGCACATGAACGCACGAAGTTCATCTCCAGAGCCGCTCTGAGACTCACTTCTTCAGCTTTTTACTGCTTCGTTTGAGAAAACTATCATCATATCGTAAACGCACAGAAACTCAACGCTCCGTCAAAAATAAAAGTTCGATTTGACAGAAACATATCACTGTTGTATGGTCGAATGTAAATACGTTTCGTTGTAATGATAATATCACTGATAGACCTAAGAATAATAATAAATGATTAAATCTATATTTTTAAGGAATAATCTGAGTTTCTCTTCCATGCTCTGTTGTGCGTCATGTTGTTTGACAAAAAAGTTTAATTTCATGATTAAAATATTAATTAAATTAATGTTATGTGTTCATTTGATCGCCAGAAAAAATTTAAATATGCAACAGAATTTATGGGAGAAAAAAACAAAGCATTTCATTTATAAATAAAAATTTTTTATTAATAAGTTGTGTTGTTTTTAAGACTTCAATTAATTAGGCATGATTTGAAAATGTAATTAATCCATTAAAATGGAATCCAGAAAACGTAAACAGAAAACAGAATTTGGGGGGGAAAAATAAAACATTTATCATAGGACCCTAAAAATTTTTATTTTTTGTTAAACTTTTAATAAATTGTTGGCAAATTGGAAAAGTTTCATTATTTCAATTAATTAGAGTTGCTTTTTGATTACTAAAATTTTATTTAACCATTAAAACGGAGTCCAAAAAATTAAAACAGAAAAACTGGAATGCAGAAAAATTAAAACGAAAAAAAAACACCGAAAAAAACTTACTATAGTTATTGTTATATTCATCGTCATAATGTTATAGTTATCGTCGTAGTGTTATAGTTGATTTTGTAGCTGTCATTATAGTTGTTGTTATAGCTATCATTAATGTTTTTATTATAACAAACTGTGTTTTCCAGGGCGATTATTCGCAGTGATCCAGAGTCAGATGATCCTGAGGTTCAGACTGTGAGACGAACACCCACAGACAAGCAGCGTGAGAACAGGTTAAATGACAAGGCTTTTACTGCAGTTGTTCTTATAGATATCATATGTTTTCGTTTAGCTTATAACTATAGTGAAATCTATGATAGATACAATGGCAACTATAACACTGCAATAACTGTAACAATGCTTTCCTGTAGCTCAGTGGTTAGAGCATGGCACTAGCAATGCCAAGGTCATGGGTTCGATCCCTGGGATTGCACATACTCAAGATACAAATGTATAGAATAATGCAATGTAAGTCGCTTTGGATAAAAGCGTCTGCCAAATGCATAAATGTAAATAACTACAAAACTATGACGATAACTCTAATAATAGATATGATGACAACTGTAACATCATGACAATGACTGTAACGATATAGTCATCATCATAATGTTATAGCTGTCATTATAGTTCACTATACTTACTATAGTGTTATAACTAGGGCTGTGAAGCGATTAAAATGTTTAAATCTAATTAATTACATTTTGCAATTTAATTGCACATCAATTTTGGCTGAGAAATGACACCCAAAAGATGATTGTAAGTGATTTTTGTGTAAAGCATCAAATAGACTTCACAAAAGTAGCTTTTGAGAGAAGAGAATTTATTACACATGAACTATTGGACCATGAGGGTGAGTAAATGACTGAAATTTCATTTTTGGCTGAACTATACTTTTAATTCATATGGAAATACGAAATTAATTTTTAAATAAAATTAGACTAAATAAGAAACTAAAACTAAATGTCTTAATAAATAAGTTGTTCATTCATTCATTCGATTCATTCAAACAGCTGATTCATTCAGAAGAGAAGTTCAGGTTCTCTTCAGGCTTGTTGAAGCGGCGCAGAATGATCGGTGTTTGACATCTAAGTAGCGATCGGACGGCTCCGTGTGCGTTTGAATCGCTCTCGCTGTACTTTGTTGTGTAGTGTCACTAACAAGTCTTTTCTGAATGCTCTGCTGAATCGTTGGTTTCACTCGCTTCGTTCAGAACGTGGATTCAGAAATGAAACACTGTTTACTGCGCAGAGATGAACTGGTCTGACTTGTCTTTATAGTTTCATTGGCAAAATTGAACAAAACACAATATTGTGTCTAAAATAACACAATATTAACTTATTTACTGGACTGTTGTATAAAATCAATAGGCTATCACATTTGCACTCGTCATATTCGGCACAAAAACGGCACTTGTGTAATATTGCACTCATTACTGGTGTGATATTGCTTAACTCATATGATGTAAATCTGAGACAAAAACTGATACAGGGGCATTTTTTTTGCCCCATATCTTCAATTTTAGGGACTTTCTGACTGAATTCTATAGGCTTCATCGCGCAGTGAGTTGTTGCCCTGCATCATACTCGTCATCAATCATCTGTGTGAAATGGCTGATTAGTTCGTTCACCCCAAAGTGAAATTTCTGTCATTAATTACTCACCCTCATAATCGTTCCACACCCGTAAGACCTTCGTTCATCTTCAGAACACAAATGAAGATCTTTTTGATGAAATCTGAGAGATTTCTGTGAGTAATTAATAACAGAAATTTCATTTTTGGGTGAACTAACCCTTTCATCTCATGTTATTCCCTCTGTTCTGAACGCTTCTGTGTTTTCCAGGGCGATTATTCGCAGTGATCCAGAGTCGGATGATCCTGAGGTTCAGACTGTCAGACGAACGCCCACAGACAAGCAGCGTGAGAACAGGTTAAATGACAAGGCTTTAAACTAGCAGTGCTTCAGATCACTTTATTTAAGTTTAAAATCATGTCCTGTAATAATATTTGACTGTAGTGTGTGTGTGTTTGTCTCAGTGTCAGTGAATCAGTGTGTGTGTCGAAGGTGCGTTCAGCGGCTCAGCTCTCGACTCACAGGTGCGTCTGTTCACTGCCCTACTGTCATATCAGACCGATAACCTTCAGGACTTTATTTATGTATGTCCAGTAGCTGACTGTAGTGTGTGTGTGTGTGTGTGTGTTCAGAAGTGGTGGTGAATCGAGCTCAACTCCTGCGCGTCACCTGAGCATCACTCCATCTGTCAGACGCTCAGACAAAAAAACACACAACAATCGCAGGTGAGAGCGTGTTAAAATCATCACAGAACACACTGCTATCCTCTCATCGGATAAAAATGACCAGTTTTATGAGATAACCCAAAATGTGCATGAAAATAGTTGAGTGTAAACGGCTAAAGTGTCACGCCGTGTATGATGAATGACTGAGCGCTGCTGTCCTCGGCAGGACGATTGTGTCCAGCGATGAGGAGCCTGAGGATCATCCGTCTGACAGACGCACAGCCGGACAGGAGCCGCATGACGACAGGTGCCTTCAGACACACACACACTGAAATGCTGTAATCATTTCATCTTCAAATTCAGTTTCATTTCATTTGTGTGATACTTTACCAAAGCAATGGTTTTGCTTGTAGCGTCTCAGTAACTGATTGTGTGTGTTTCTCGCTGTCAGTGACCCAGAGTGTGTGCTGGAGGTGCGTCCAGCGGTTCAGAGCTCGACTCCTGCGCGCCGCAGCAGAGACGCTCAGAGCGATCACAGGTGTGTACGTGTGTTGGCATCATCACAGACATGACGCGAGGCGTATGACTGACCGCTGTCTTCCTCCGTAGGTCCCGTGTGTCCAGCGAGTCGGAGTCGGAGGTTCACAGCACTCGCCCGCAGGTGCGCAGCTCTCCAGCTGACAGCCGCTCGTCCACCGGAGGGAAGCACAGCGCCAAAAGGTGATTTTGTGTGTGTGTGTGTGTGTGTGTGTGTGAGACGCTGACTGACACACTGTCTGTGTCTCTCAGGGCCCGATGGCGGGACGTGTCAGGGACGCATGAGGACTGGAGCGACGAGGAGTCTCTGTTCAGCGCCGCTTCAGGTACACGCACACAGGGCCAAAAATGATATCTCCGTATTGTCTGGGATTCTGTCAATGATCATAATTAGACCATATTTACAACACGTGTGGATTTAATGTGTTGGATTCAGCCTGTCCTGGTCAGCTGACTCCTGAAGTTTTTCATATTCGTCACATTCTGTGTGGTGGTCAGTTCACAGCAGTGACAAAAATGAACTTTTCCATTATTTGCCACCTTATATTGATTTCCAGGTGTATTTTTTACCATTATAGGGGCTCTGTTATAACCTTATTAGATGTATGCATCATCTTTATGTAAAACACTTTACATTTAATCAATAAACTCAATTATAAATATAGCTGCGAGCAGCATTTATCGGGGTTTAAGCGCTTTAAGGCCTTTAAGCACATGTGTAAATAGGTATTATGTTTTAATTAGCAAGCCAAAAACCTGGGACTAGTTTGCCAAAGTTGTTTTTTTAAATAATCTCCAATATTAAACGAACGATTAGGGTAACAGTTATGGACAGCAGCAGTCCTAGAGGTAATATTTAACGAATTTCATGGGCATGTTTGAAAAATTGCACTATACACAATCCTTTAAGCATGTGAAAAACGCAAAGGCGCCCCCTGGTGGCCGATTTCTTTCGAATTTTTCACAGGCCTAGCGAGTTTTGTGCCGATCGGCCTCCATTAGCCTTGTCTGACAGCTGTTCCGATGGTGGAAATGTTTTTTGAGATACTCCAATGTCTTCATAGACCATCATGGCACCTTGGACAAAGACACTGCATGCCAATTTGCAAGTCAATCGAAATAATGGTGAAGTAGTTATAGCCGTTTTTATGCTGTCATAGCACCACCAAGTGGCCAGTGGCCACGCCCTTTTTTACACAACCACAGAATGAGCTCTCGCTAAACTGAGATATTTTTGCCAAACTCAGCGCACACATGTAAAATGGCTCCGCCCACTTCGAATGTTTTGGCGGACATTAGGGACCGTGAATCAGAATTTCCACTTTTTTTTATATTGACAATCAGACTTTGGAGAATCTCGCTGCACTGGTTTGGTTCTGATCAGGCCAGAAACCTAAGACTCGTTCAGAAAAGTAGGTTTTTCAAAAAAAATCCAAAAATGTTACCAATCAGTATGAAAATCTGCTTTTACACTGCAGAAGTTGCAGAGAAGCTGCATTTAGATGTATTTATACTACAATTACAACTGCATAAATCATGCTTTCAGATTGTTTCAAAAATATTTTTAATATTACAAATTTTTTTAATGATACTATTAAATATAACACTGAAACAGTAGGTGGCGGCAAGTCTAAATGAGTAAGTCATTGAATTATTCACTCAACCAATTTGCTCAATGATTCTGATTCACGTCTTTATAAATCGATCATTGAATCATCGATTCGTGAATCTCTGCTCAGACGGTTTTGTTTGGAACTATTTTCATTAGACAATATTACTTCCGAAATATAACTCCCAATATTAACTGTCGTACAAAATGAATGTCACATTTGCAGTGGTGCTGACAGCACACTTACTCATGTGATTTTGCTCAGCTATATCAAATAGAAATACAAGTCATCATACAGGGCATTTTTTCATATATTGAAAATCGGGCTCGTTTGACTCAGTGAAAGCATATGCTCACAGGGCCTGGCTAAGATTGTTTTTTGCAAAAGTGAGTGACATACTCTATGTATCACTGAAACAACAAATATGAAGTTATCGTAGACGGTTGCCTATTGTGTATATCTGTGCGATCTGTCGTCACACGCTCATGATTCTGCTTCATGTTTGTCTCTGCAGGTCCGTCCCGCAAGAAGAAGTCCACCAGGAAGGTGTGTATGTCTCTGACAGTGTCTCTATGTGTTTGTCCGCGAGTGTGAAGTGTGCACTGACGTGTGAGTGTGTGTGTGTCTCAGCAGTGGACGCTGCAGGAGTCGGACTGGCTGAAGGAGGGTGTGCGGCGCTTTGGAGTGGGACATTGGGAGCAGATCCGCACAGCCTTCCCCTTCACGGAACGCACAGCCTGCAACCTCAAGGACCGCTGGAGGACCATGGTCAAGCTCAAGATGGTGTGAGAGTCACACGTGTGCCTTCGACCTCAATCATATTCAAAAGAGATTTTATACCGATGTTCAGAAACTGTTTTAAAACACCGTGTGTGTGAGAGGTTTGCATTTCTTATTAAATGTTCGTTATGTTCGAGCAGTGCTCCTGTCGTCATTCAACACCATAAAGAGACACGTGCAGTGAGTTTTTATTTCAGTCACACGTGGCCTTCATGACAACATCTTTGTCATGAAAAAAAAACATATTCTGTTCCTGTTTTCCAGCTCAAATATCGAAATATTCTCAAATCAAGACACGATTACTGGAGATAATGAAAAATCAACTTTTTTTCTTTTGAATTAAGCACAGGCTCACTTAATTTTGATTAGAGTGCAGAGCGTTTAGATATTCATACATGAAAACAGGACAGAAACACTGAGGAAGAACATAATTTAACATCCGAAAATGCACAGTAGTCACAATATATTCACATAAGCTGATGCGTAACATGCTCAAAGCTGAAAAACTAGACCTGCTTCTAGAAAAACCTGTCAGATTTGGCTCAAGTTGCTTTTATAAAGTCTGTTAGACAGGTTTGAAGTTGTGAAACTCCAGCAGCTCCACAACAAAGAGTTCAGATGTCATGTGATCTTCAGTGCGGTGACCTGACGCCTGTTGATTCGATCCAGCGTCACTGCAGTGAAGCGTCGTGTGTGTGTGTGTGGATCAGCACTCGCAGGGCTTCTTCGAGTCGTGCGCGGATGATGGCGACGACAGACTGACGGTGTGTGAGTTGGTCCGCAGCAGGACGCGTGCGGCCGCCTCGCCGTCGTCCTGCTTCACGCTCATGCCGTTCTGGAGCAGCAGCTGACGCGCCATCATGACGAAGGCCTCCTCCACGCTCCACGCGTCTCTGGCCGAGGTCTCCACCGCCGCTAGCATGCCCTTAGCCTCCGCCAGCTTACAGGCCTCCTCGAAGCGGACCTCGCGCTCGGCCTCCAGGTCACGCTTGTTACCTGTGGAAACAGAGGAAGCGTTTAGACGTGACCCGTTCGGTGACCTCCAGGGGTTTCACACAGGAGAACGGCGGTACCTATCAGCGCCGTGAGCACGTTGGCGGCTCCGAACTGCTGCAGCTCGTGGATCCAGCGCTGCACCGAGTCGAAGGTGGCCCTGCGGCTGATGTCGTAGGCGATCATGGCCCCGTGTGCGCTGCGGTAGTAGCTCTGCGTGATGGTGCGGAAGCGCTCCTGCCCGGCCGTGTCCCACACCTGCATCTGCACACACACACACACACACACACACACACACACAGATTCAGTACACTAGGGACGTTCACTGATCGCTAATGCTCCCCTGAGAGACAGTCATAGAAACCAAACACACCTGCTCACCACTGCGGCACTGTGACCTCGTGTGAGAGCTCAACACTGACTGACTGCATACTGAACACATGACATACTGAACACTACTGCCTACTGAACACTACATTACACTACTGCTTACTGAACACTGTACATGACATACTGAACACTTCAGTAGTGCCTACTGAACACTGACATACTGAACACTACACTACAGTGCTGCCTACTGAACACTACATGACATACTGAACGCTACATTACACTACAGCCTACTGAACACTACATGACATACTGAACACTACATTACACTACAGCTTACTGAACACTACACTACAGTGCTGCCTATTGAACACTACATGACATACTGAACACTACATTACACTACAGCCTACTGAACACTACACTACGGTGCTGCCTACTGAACACTACATGACATACTGAACACTACATGACATACTGAACACTACATGACATACTGAACACTACATGACATACTGAACACTACACTACACTACTGCTTACTGAACACTACACTACAGCCTACTGAACACTACATGACATACTGAACACTACACTACACTACAGCCTACTGAACACTACATGACATACTGAACACTACACTACACTACTGCTTACTGAACACTACACTACTGCCTACTGAACACTGTACATGACATACTGAACACTACACTACTGCCTACTGAACACTACATGACATACTGAACACTACACTATTGCCTACTGAACACTACATGACATACTGAACACTACAGTAGTGCCTACTGAACACTGTACATGATATACTGAACACTACACTACTGCCTACTGAACACTACTGCCTACTGAACACTGTACATGACATACTGAACACTACACTACGGTGCTGCCTAATGAACACTGTACATGATATATTGAACACTGCATACTAACACTACATGACATACTGAATACTACACTACAGTACTGCTTGCTGAAAACTACACTACAGTACTGCTTACTGAACACAACATGACATACTGAATACTACACTACAGTACAGCTTGCTGAAAACTGTACACTGTGTATTGCCTACTGTACACTGCATTTTGAATACTGAAAACTGCCTAATGAACCCTGTATTACCTCTGCACAGTGTACACTTCATACTGTCTACTACACATACTGCTTACATACTGCAGTGTACACTAAAAACTGCATTGCATACAGACGTGGACAAAATTGTTGGCACCCTTGATAAATATGAACAAAGATGACTGTCAAAATAAATCTGCATTGTTTATCCTTTTGATCTTTAATTCATAAAATTAGCAAAAATGTAACCTTTCATTGAAGAAAAATAATTGAAATTGGGGGGAAACTCACATTATGAAATAAATGTTTTTCTCCAAAACACGTTGGCTACAATTATTGGCACCCTTTTATTCAAAACTTTTTGTTACCTCCTTTTGCCAAGATAACAGCTCCGAGTCTTCACCTATAATGCCTGATGAGTTTGGAGAACACATTTTTGTGTTGGTTTTGATGTTTGTTTTGGATCATTGTCCTGATGGAAGATCCAACCAAGGCCCATTATTGGATTTCTAGCAGAAGGTCAGGTTTTGATTTTTTATCTGTTAGTATTTGATAGAATCCATGATACCATGAATCTGAACAAGATGTCCAGGACCTCCAGCAGGAATGTAGGCCCACAACATTACAGATCCAGCAGTATATTTAACCGTGGGCATGGGGTACTTTTTATCCATGTGTGCGCCAAACCCATCTGGTGGGTTTGCTGCCAAAAAACGCTTTTTTTAGTTTCATCTGACCGTAGAAACCGATCCCGTTTGAAGTTCCAGTCGTGTCTGACAACTGAGTATGCTGGAGATTGTTTCTGGATGAGAGCAGAGGATTTTTCTTGAAACCCTCCGGAACAACTTGTGGGGATGTAGGTTCTGTTTGATAATTTTTTTAGGCTTTCTGAGACTCAAGACTCAAATAATCTCTACAATTCTCCAGCTGTGATCCTCGGAGAGTCTTTGGACACTCAAACTTTCCTCCTCACTTCACATTAGGAAGATTTAGACACACGTCCTCTTCCAGGCAGATTTGTAACATCTTTAGTTGATTGGAACTTCTTAATTATTGCCCTGATGGTGGAAATGGGGATTTTCAATGCTTTAGCTATTTTCTTACAGACACTTTCTATTCTGTGAAGCTCAACAATCTTTTGCTCACATCAGAACTATATTCTTTGGTTTTTCTCATTGTGATGAATGATTAAGGGAATTTGGCCTTCGTGTTTCCTCATGTTTATACTCCTGTGGAACAGGAAGTCATGGCTGGACAATTTCATGTTCATGATCACCCTGGTGTGCCAAAAAATTTAAATATGAATGGGAATATACTTCAGAGATATTTTAACCAAAGTGAAGAATTGTGGTCAACGTGTTTTGGAGAAAAACATTTATTTCATAATGTGAGTTTCCCCCCCTTTCAATTGTTTTTCTTCAATGAAAGGTTGCATTTTTGCTAATTTTATGAATTAAAGATCAAAAGGATAAACAATGCAGATTTATTTTTACAGTCATCTTTGATCATATTTATCAAGGGTGCCAACAATTTTGTCCACGTCTATCTAATTCAAATACTGCCTAATGCTCACTATACACTGCATTACAGAGCACTGTACACAACATTCTGCCTCCTAAACACTGTACACTACATACACGGATACTGCGATCTGCAGTGTACACTACATATGGTCTACCGCACAATATACACTACATGCTGCTGAGCGTACATAACATTAGTACACACTAGACACTGCTGAGTGTATACTACATTCTCCAGACTCCTTACATAACTGAAACATGCATTAAACCACAATAAAATTTCAAACAGCAGTAAGCTACACTGTTTGATTTCAAATGATTTGTTAATCTTTGCTCTTGAATTAATGTCATTACACTTCTGTATTCGGAGAGACAAACACAAAGCGTGGCATGTTTGTCAATGATGCAGGAAGCAGCGTGTTTATCTGCACAATCACTTCCTGTTGATGNCACTTCATACTGTCTACTACACATACTGCTTACATACTGCAGTGTACACTAAAAACTGCATTGCATACAGACGTGGACAAAATTGTTGGCACCCTTGATAAATATGAACAAAGATGACTGTCAAAATAAATCTGCATTGTTTATCCTTTTGATCTTTAATTCATAAAATTAGCAAAAATGTAACCTTTCATTGAAGAAAAATAATTGAAATTGGGGGGAAAATCACATTATGAAATAAATGTTTTTCTCCAAAACACGTTGGCTACAATTATTGGCACCCTTTTATTCAAAACTTTTTGTTACCTCCTTTTGCCAAGATAACAGCTCCGAGTCTTCATCTATAATGCCTGATGAGTTTGGAGAACACATGTTTGTGCTGGTTTTGATGTTTGTTTTGGATCATTGTCCTGATGGAAGATCCAACCAAGGCCCATTATTGGATTTCTAGCAGAAGGTCAGGTTTTGATTTTTTGTCTGTTAGTATTTGATAGAATCCATGATACCATGAATCTGAACAAGATGTCCAGGACCTCCAGCAGGAAAGTAGGCCCACAACATTACAGATCCAGCAGTATATTTAACCGTGGTCATGGGGTACTTTTTATCCATGTGTGCGCCAAACCCATCTGGTGGGTTTGCTGCCAAAAAACGCTTTTTTTAGTTTCATCTGACCATAGAAGCCGGTCCCGTTTGAAGTTCCAGTCTTGTCTGACAACTGAATATGCTGGAGATTGTTTCTGGATGAGAGCAGAGGATTTTTCTTGAAACCCTCCGGAACATCTTGTGGGGATGTAGGTGCTTTTGATAATTTTTTTAGGCTTTCTGAGACTCAAGACTCAACTAATCTCTGCAATTCTCCAGCTGTGATCCTTGGAAAGTCTTTGGACACTCAAACTTTCCTCTTCACTTCACATTAGGACGATTTAGGCACACGTCCTCTTCCAGGCAGATTTGTTACATCTTTAGTTGATTGGAACTTCTTAATTATTGTCCTGATGGTGGAAATGGGGATTTTCAGCTTTTTTCTTACAGCCATTTTCTATTCTGTGAAGCTCAACAATCTTTTGCTGCACATCAGAACTATATTCTTTGGTTTTTCTCATTGTGATGAATGATTAAGGGAATTTGGCCTTTGTGTTTCCTCATGTTTATACTCCTGTGGAACAGGAAGTCATGGCTGGACAATTTCATGCTCCTAGTCAGCCTGGTGTGCTAAAAAATGTAAATATGAATGGGAATATACTTCAGAGATATTTTACTCATAAAAATTTCTAGGGGTGCTAATAATTGTGGCCAACGTGTTTTGGAGAAAAACATTTATTTCATAATGTGATTTTCCCCCCACTTTCACTTCTTTTTTCTTCAATGAAAGGTTGGATTTTTGCTAATTTTATGAATTAAAGATCAAAAGGATAAACAATGCAGATTTATTTTTACAGCCATCTTTGATCATATTTATCAAGGGTGCCAACAATTTTGTCCACGTCTGTATCTAATACAAATTCTGCCTAATGCTCACTATACACTGCATTACAGAGCACTGTACACAACATTCTGCCTCCTAAACACTGTACACTACATACACGGATACTGCGATCTGCAGTGTACACTACATATGGTCTACCGCACAATATACACTACATGCTGCTGAGCGTACATAACATTAGTACACACTAGACACTGCTGAGTGTACACTACATTCTCCAGACTCCTTACATAATTGAAACATGCATTAAACCACAATAAAATTTCAAACAGCAGTAAGCTACACTGTTTGATTTCAAATGATTTGTTAATCTTTGCTCTTGAATTAATGTCATTACACTTCTGTATTCGGAGAGACAAACACAAAGCGTGGCATGTTTGTCAATGATGCAGGAAGCAGCGTGTTTATCTGCACAATCACTTCCTGTTGATGTGCGACACCAGTGGAAGGAGAAGATAAACCTGCTCGACCGGTTCTGCTGGTTGAACCGCTTCAGTGTAACAGCGACACGTGCAGCAGGAGAATCACACTAACCTCCGTACGCAAACTATTGAGTCTAGATTGAGCTGCGGTGACCTCTGACCTTTACTCTCCTGCCCTCGATGTTGAGCGTGCGGACGGTGAAGTCGACCCCGATGGTGTTCTGCTGCCTCTCGGAGAACTGGCCCGTCTTGAAGCTCTGCACCAGGCAGGTCTTGCCCACGTTGGAGTCTCCGATGAGGATGATCTTGAAGAGGAAGTCGAAGGAGTCCTCCTGAGGATCCATGAGTCAGCTGAGCGCAGCGCAGGTTCCCATAGTTCAGAGAGAGAGAGAGAGAGAGCGCTCAGTCCAGCTGCCGTCTCGTGTGCCTTCAGTCTCGCTTGAGCTCCAGCTCTCACTTTCCTTCCCAACCAGGTTCAACAGGTACGACCGCTACCTGCTCGGCTGCATTGTGGGTAATGTAGTGAAGCAGACAACAGCCAACCGCCGACTGAACTGCTCAACCAGCAGCCAGTACACATCCTTTACTACGATATATTTGGCAGTTTCCACGAATGTGCTACAAAATAGAGTCATTTAGCAAATCAGAAAATATGAAAACGAAATATTATTTGAGCTATTTTTTTTTTCTAATGAGGTTTGAAACTTGTTTATACGGAAGAGGATTAGGGCCAAGCAATAATAAAAAAATAAAACCATCTCGAGATTAAAGTCGTTAAATCGCGAGAAAAAACTCGTTAAATTGCGAGAAAAAAGTCGAGATAAAATGTTGAGAATAAACTCGTTAAATTACGAGAATAAAGTCATTAAATAATGAGAAAAATGTCGTTAAATTTCGAGAAAAAAGTCGAGATAAAATGTTGAGAATAAACTCGTTAAATTACGAGAATAAAGTCATTAAATAATGAGAAAAATGTCGTTAAATTTCGAGATAAAATGTTGAGAATAAAGTCATTAAATTACGAGAAAAAAGTCGTTAAATTACGAGAATAAACTCATTAAATTACTAGAAAAAAGTCGTTAAATTACGAGAATAAATTCGTTAATTTAATGAGTTTATTCTCAACATTTTATCTCAACTTTTTTCTCGAAATTTAACGACATTTTTCTCGTAATTTAATGACTTTATTCTCGTAATTTAATGACTTTATTCTCAACATTTTATCTCGACGTTTTTCTCGAAATTTAACGACTTTTTTCTCGAAATTTAATGATTTTATTCTCGTAATTTAATGACTTTATTCTCGTAATTTAATGACTTTATTCTCGTAATTTAATGATTTTATTCTCATTATTTAACGAGTTTATTCTCAACATTTTATCTCGACTTTTTTCTCGAAATTTAACGAGTTTTTTCTCGTAATTTAACGAGTTTATTCTCAACATTTTATCTCGACTTTTTTCTCAACATTTTATCTCGACTTTTTTCTCGAAATTTAACGAGTTTTTTCTCGCAATTTAACGACTTTAATCTCGAGATGGTTTTATTTTTTTATTATTGCTTGGCCCTAATCCTCTTCCGTATGTTTAACCCTGCTAGGAAACATTGCCATTCTCTGATTTGTGTGATTCTATCTTTTTAGCAGGAAACACTGAATAAACATCACAATAAATCAGAAAAAAAAGAATCTGAAACTAGTTTGGGACCAAATGTTGAACTTAGCTGTGAGAAAATGGAATGTTTTTATTGTAGCAAAATATTTATTTATTATTGATTCATTTTCAGCGTCAAAATGATGACGCTGTTGTTTGGTTTTAATTGTTGGAAACAGCTCAGAACTAGTTAAGACAGCTTAATTAACTTACTAAACTAGATCCTTTTTCTGGTTGGTTTTTATGTTAAATAATACTTTTCAATATTCCACATACAGTCAATGATAAACTCACTGTAGCTCCCAAAACGGCATCACTTTAATGAGTGGAATGCTAATAATAATTCACAAACATTTTTCATTATTTTCACTGGATATAATGAGCATTAAACTACAAAAAAAGCCATCAAAATGTGAATTATCAATTGCGTCATCTTAGAGAAAAGTGACAAGAAATTCATCTTTTTGTTTTAGCTTTCTTTAGGGACATGAAACTAGTGTCATGTCACCTTTCCCTACTGGTGGAATTGGGAACTGCATGCCCAAAATAAACCTTTTTATAAAAGTTTCAGCTAGAAAATTGTCAGGACTACACTCATTACATAACGCATGAGTTTTGACAAGTCAGTAAAGCCTTATATCTGCGTGTTTGCATGCATTATTATCTGGAACCCATCAGCGAGAGACTGGAGCTTCCTCTGCCCCTTACAATAGCATGAAAAAAACACCACACAAGGGTAAAAAATATTTACCTCTACAATCCTTCCCCGGTACTGCACCGAATCTGATGGGGGTAAATTGTGACAATTACACTTTGCATACTTTTATGTAGTATAGTAAACATTTACACAATTACATCTGTTTACTACATGAACGAAATCATAATATTAACTTCTACATGTAAACATAACTTCAATATCATAAATACAAATATACTCAGCAAAAAATAATTAATAACAATAATAAATTTAGCTGCGAGCAGCAATCCTCGGGGTTCAAGCACATTAAGGCCTTTAAGCACATAAAAAGGTATATTTTATTTAGCATGCATGTAAACACTTAGATCACAGATGGAAAAGACCATTTGCAGCCAATATAGGCAATTTACCAAAGAAAAATGTTTTTTATAGGTTTTTTTAGCGTCACCTATTGCCCGATCGCCACCAGTTTTTTGGGGTGTCCTCAGAGTGTGTCCATACATATGTGTGTCAAATTTGGTGAAAATATCTAATTTCGTTATATACACTTACATATTTGTGAGCATAATAAATGACCCATGAGCAACTTTGATTGGACATTTTTGCCACTTTTCCGATCAAAATGTTGACATTTGGGCATTATCATATAGTTAACAAACTTTGAAATCAGAGATTTACGTTTTGTCCTTCTTGAGCCAAGAATTCGAACGGTATAAGGCACTTGAGTCTACAACAGACGGTCTAGGAGTAATGAGCAGTTTCATATTTTCAATCGGTGTAGCGCCACCTATAGGCCAGTCGGGGTCATACTCAGAGACCTACCATCAGTTTCAAGTCTCTAGCACTTCTGGTTTGTGCTGCACGATCAGATTTACAGTGGAATAATAAAAATAAAAATCCTTACAATTACAATAAGGTTTCAGCACTACGAGCTTGAACCCCTAATAAATAAATAAATGTTCCTTTTTCAGGGTACTGTATTTTAAAGACAGTTTTGTAAAATCCGAATCAGCATTACAGATCTTTATCGGAAAGGGTTTAATAAAGCAATAAGCCTAACTGTTCTAAATTCACTGTAAACCACGGCTTCAAGGGGATTATTGCTTTTATAAAGAGTTAAGTTTTTCTGCTATTTTTTAGACTTAATCCTGTGTCAAATGTACTTTTTAGTTTTTATCATATTTAGTCAACCTTGTTATGATTTTCTTTTATGGTGACATTGTACTTCCTCGAATAAGTGCTGAGTTATATTAATTAACCACATGTACATAGTATGGGGTTACGCTTAAGGTTTGGCTTAGTGTTAGTTACTCGTAATTATGCATTATTTACTGTTAATACTGTAGTAGTAACGTGTAACTGTCAGCTTAAAATAAAGTGTTACATTCATTTTAGTATCGTCTGTTTTTGTCAGTGATACTGCCTGTTGATATTGTCACAGTTAATGACCTTGGCGTCGTCTTGTCTTAGTCATGGGAAAAAAAAGGTTGTTGACGAACATTTTTCATCATACTTTTTGCTAACAAAATTAACACTACTTTTATAAAATGGTTAGTCCATAAAAATATTTTTAGGTGTATGTTAGTAGAGTAATTTACAGCTGGCTTCAATGGTCAGATGAAACTAAAAAATAAGAGCTTTTTGGCAGCAAACCCACCAGATGGGTTTGGTGCAAACAGGGATAAAAAGTACCCCATGTGTACAGATAAATATACAGCTGGATCTTTAATGTTGTGGGCCTATTTTTCTGCTGGAGGTCCTTCTTGTTCAGATACATGGTATCATGGATTCTATCAAATACCAACAGATAAAAAAGGCTGGATCATCCATCAGGACAATGATCCAAAACAAACGTCAAAGTCAAATAATGCAGATTTATTTTCACAGCTTTCTCTGTTTATATTTACCAAGGGTGACAATAATAATTCTGACTATGACTGTAACTGATTATGCTGTAGTCAATGTGTGCTTTTTCATGTGAGCTTTTTATAAATGCATTGTTTTTTGCATAGCAAATAAACCTGTAGCTCCATTTTTTTGCAAAATAATTTTGTCCGATAAATACCATAACCAAGTTTAGTGTTTTGTTCTTCCCTCTTATTTAAAATATTTTAAAAATGTGAATATTTTCCTCATGCATTGATGGTTCAATCAAACGTGTAGCGTCATTAAAAACAAATCTCCCCTCCAGACATGACTATTGGCCACTGCTGTAAGTGTGCAGTCCTCCTCCTCTACTCTTCCTGGAGTTCACCGTTTGGTCCACTCTATAACCAAGTCTCTGTGATGGTGATCACACAGTGAGGCGCGGTACATACTCTGATCTCATCCATCTCGCTGTTGAGACCTGGAATTGGTGAGGAACAGGTGCCAGTCTTTATCCTAGCCCATACCAAGCTTTTGTTTCTGCTCCCTGCATCGCCTTCTCTGTCTTTCTAGTGGGATGGCAATTCCAGTGGGCTCCAGGATGTGTAGAATCTCCAGAGGGAAAAAAGTTGAATCAACTCGAAGATCAATGTAGTGCTCTCCAATAAACATCAGCTGAGTTTGATTGTATGTTGTACTTGTTTTCTTTGAATGTTGTTGGGTTTGGGTACTTTTTGCCTACTGTTTTTAGATACTGTGGCTACATCTGAAATCACATACTTCCCTAATAAACAGTAGAGGAAAAACAGTATGTAGTATGTCTGAATCCGAAGGTAAGATGGAACTACAGACACACTGTGTCATTGTGAAAAAGGTCTATCACCTGCTCAGTCGGGCGTGCATAAAGCCAACACACTTACACTTACTCACTGTTTGGCTTGTTGTTGATGTTGCTGTATGTTTGGTTTTGGATTTTGTAAAGACTGATATACCAATGAAAGCATCTGCCAGAGTTTATCATGAAAAGGAGCCTATGTATCCTGGTTTGGCTGCAGTTTCCTGCAAATGACCTGCGAGATTGTGGTGGCATCTAGTGGCATATGGTGGAGCTGCCATTTGTCTGCATGTGAACAAATTAGCATGTATTATGTATGAAATAAGTAAGGAATGCTGATAACAACATAATGACCATTTGAGAAAATCAGCTGTGGTTCAAGTTTTCAGTCAAGTTGTGTGGAGTTTAACAGCACAAATCACAACTGTGACACAATTCACTATTTTTTTTTTATTGATTCTCTTACTTTTATCACTGCAGTAATCTTGACTTTCACAGTCATAACAGTCAGCACATCAGTTGTACAACAATCAATGAAGGCATGAGATACATACATCACAAACAAAAACTCAGCAGATGGCAGCAGAACACACAAAGCATTAAATGAAAGCACCAACTAACATTACCCTGACACAAATTATAATAGCCAACATTTTGCAATGTGATGTAATGAACAAAAAGTTGACAATACACAACTAAACAAGACCAACATGAGGGTTTAAATACATGACAGTTACATGAGTTTAGAAGCTTTTGTCAAGAATGATTTATGTTCAAAATCGCTCATTTATTCAATAAACGATGTTTTATTAACAAAGCTTGGGAGGAGCACGTTCAAATGATTTAATCAGTATAATTAGAGGCCTATATATAGATAACTAAATCACATCCGTTCCTGGACAGTCTTTTCTGCATCCCTCCTACGCCTCGACTGCTCACTCTCGGCTAGTTCCTATCCCAGCCTGGGATACGGGGGGAGTACTCTGGGTTCAGGACTATAATGCATTAAGTGCTCGCTTAGGTACTGGGGAGCTAAACCATTTAGTGCTTTGTAAGTAATTAGCAAGATTTTAAAATCTATACGATGTTTAACAGGAAGCCAATGCAGTGACGACAGAACTGGGCTAATATGGTCATACTTCCTAGTTCTAGTAAGAACTCTAGCTGCTGCATTTTGTACGAGCTGGAGTTTGTTTATTAGGCGTGCAGGGCAACCACCCAGTAGAGCGTTACAGTAATTTAGCCTTGAGGTCATGAACGCATGAACTAACTGGGAGAGGAGAGGATGATCACATGCTTCTCTTTAACTGAGGCGCTAAAGCGATCTGTCACGCCACATTAAACAGCGGCAAAACGGTATTTATTTCAGTAAGTTGTACTGTATATTTTAACATACCTTCAGATGTTCATGCATGTTTATTTCACTGTAACTGGTATTAAAGCGGAGGAGAGGATGATCACATGCTTCTCTTTAACTGAGGCGCTAAAGCGATCTGTCACGCCACATTAAACAGCGCCAAAACTGTATTTATTTCTTGAATCTCATAATAAGATGGACGTCATTTGAAATCTGAGACTTTGCTTCAAATGAAAAGTAACAAAGATTAATGCGATTTATTGGATGGGAGGTGCTACATATTCTGCTCATTCATCAACTGAAAACAGACTAGACTACTCGATTCTTGGGATTTAAGAATCGATATAGGTTCGTAAAAATGAGAATCGATTAAAATCGAGAAATTTATATTTTTTTACCCAGCCCTACTGAATAGTTGTGACATATGACAAGCACTGAGCGCGTCTGTCTCTGGATCAGCGCATTTCAATTTAGCAGCGAATCTTTGCATTTTATTCTTTGTCATTTATCTTAATTGAACATTGGGTGTATTACAACTTCAGAATTATATTCGTATAGACTTCAACAGTGATAAGGTATAGCTAAGAGTGGTCCAGACCAACCTTACGAATGAATGACTTACAGAAGGTATACTTAATTAAGAACGTTTCTGGAAACGCGTATCGACATTAAGGTACAGTTTAAGGTATAACTTAAGAATGACGTAGAGTAAAGAAGGTTTTAGGAAATCCAGCCCTGGACTTCATAGCAGCTTTCATTGGCCTGGAGCTGCCCAAAGTACACAAGCAACACCTGAGGGAAAGTGTGGTGTGTCACCTGTTCCTTAATAACTGCAGCATGCTTTAAATGTTACTCATGCTAACCACAACCTTGTGTTGGAAGGAGGTTAAAAACGGCTGCTTTACTTCTCAACAACACTGATCTAAACCAGAAAATGTTTCTTACGTGTGAAAACATGATTTTATTTAATGTTCCATGCCCTGACCGCAGATCCACAACATACTGAGACAGAGTGTGTTATGGGCTTTACTGAGTGCTGTAACACCATGTCCAACTCTGAGTGATCACCTGAATGTAGAGAAAAACCTTTGATAAAGGAAAACATGATGGTACTTTTAGAAGTGTCAGTGGTAAAGCAGGAGGTCAGTGAACTCTATAAATCTAAACACAATCTTCAATCTTCTTTATAGCTAACAGTGTACACTTTAAAGGTGTGTTTTTTCATGAGATTTGGTTATGCCTAAATGATTCTTAATAATGATCCGGAAGATAACATCTACTTAAATAAAACATGAGTAAAATAAAATTAGGTTTTTAGAAATGAATAGGCACCCTTGAAATGAAATGTCTCTGCACGAATGATCTTCTTGATTCTCACACATTAGCCAGTTTCAAGAAGTTGCTAAAACTCATCTGTTTAACCTGTTAGTGTTTCACTGTACCGCCGCGGTACACATAACCTCTCAAAAGACACCAAAACCACACAGACATACTCCAGATGGTTCAAGAACAACACCCAGTTTACTTTGGCTGTGCCTTTTTTAGGTGTTGTACGCAAATTTTACAGGAATGCTCAGGGCTTAAATTGCTGACACAGATCGTCATGATTAGTATTCTGCTACGTTGTTTAGTTGCATTGCACTGATTAGTATTTTATGATTTATTGTTTCTTTGTATGGTATTATTTTTGTGCTTCTGCATTTTATTTGTTATTTGCTATTGTTTGTAGTGCTTTGGGTTTTAGATAAGCGCATTATAAATAAAATGTATTATTATTATTATTATTATTATAGAATAGAAGCATGGCAAAGGTGCCGTGATTCATTACATCAGGGAGACAGGAGACAAATGTGTGTGATCCAAAGTCTTTAGCCAAGCAGAAAACTCTGAGCGCAGTGTGTGATGTTGCTGAGATCTCTTCTCAAACTTTAAAGGAGACCATTGTGAGAGTTTTTGTGTCAGGAGACAAGTGTGAGAAGCAGGAAATCTCCATTTGATGTTAAAGTAACCTCTTTTATGTCTGGGAGAAACATTTGAGAAGTTAAAGAGATCTCACTTTTGATTTTCCTTTCCTATGGGTACATCTGAAATCAGCCCGCAAATGAAGACAATGAAAAAAAAAATCGCCGCTGGAGGATTTGAGGACAATATTGTGAGTCGGTTGAATGTGTAAACGTGTGTGAATGCCTATATCACGATATTCTCACATCAACTACATAAAGCTCTTGCTGCTGCTGCAGAAACACAATCATTAATCGCTGCTGCTCCTGCTTTACTCCTGCATGACGCTTGCTTTGAAAACTTGTGTGTTGTTGCTCATTTAAGAAGTAAATAAGCTCAATAATGCACAATAAAGGAGTAAAAGAGCGTTCACTCATCTTACATGTTGATTCAGAGCCTGTGCCATCTAGAGCTTCATGACTGAACTGTGAGTTTAAACCATTTTCTCAGCTCAAAACTCACTTTCAGACACCAGCAAGAGTAATCTGATCACAGTATGAGGCAGACATATATTATATTATAAGCATAAAGTAATGCAAGTCACTTTGGATAAAAGCATCTGCCAAATGAGTAAACAAACAAAAAACAAGCCCTGTGAAGCTGTGGTTTACAGTGATTTTACAACAGATTAAATATNGTGAGAAGCAGGAAATCTCCATTTGATGTTAAAGTAACCTCTTTTATGTCTGGGAGAAACATTTGAGAAGTTAAAGAGATCTCACTTTTGATTTTCCTTTCCTATGGGTACATCTGAAATCAGCCCGCAAATGAAGACAATGAAAAAAAAAATCGCCGCTGGAGGATTTGAGGACAATATTGTGAGTCGGTTGAATGTGTAAACGTGTGTGAATGCCTATATCACGATATTCTCACATCAACTACATAAAGCTCTTGCTGCTGCTGCAGAAACACAATCATTAATCGCTGCTGCTCCTGCTTTACTCCTGCATGACGCTTGCTTTGAAAACTTGTGTGTTGTTGCTCATTTAAGAAGTAAATAAGCTCAATAATGCACAATAAAGGAGTAAAAGAGCGTTCACTCATCTTACATGTTGATTCAGAGCCTGTGCCATCTAGAGCTTCATGACTGAACTGTGAGTTTAAACCATTTTCTCAGCTCAAAACTCACTTTCAGACACCAGCAAGAGTAATCTGATCACAGTATGAGGCAGAAATATATTATATTATAAGCATAAAGTAATGCAAGTCACTTTGGATAAAAGCATCTGCCAAATGAGTAAACAAACAAAAAACAAGCCCTGTGAAGCTGTGGTTTACAGTGATTTTACAACAGATTAAATATTAAATATTCAATATCAATATTTCTTATATAATTTTAAAGTCTTCTCTATTTATCTGAGCTCATTGATAAAAATGGTCATCGACCAAGAATGCGCTTCAAAACTATAAATGCTGTTGTGAATCCACCTGTTTGTAGTTACCTTTCTGAAACAATATGTCTGAAAGCTTTTGTCATTTTTTGTAGACAAGATAAGAAAAATTAGACGGAGTATCAGGCGTTTCTACTTCCAATCCTGCTGCTCCTTCAAATTCCAGTGTTACCTTTAGCCAATTCTGTGTCCTTTCCTTTTGAGGTTGTTAACCAACTAAAGCCTTCTGGGTCTCTTTGTGATGTCATTCCTCCCCGCCTTTTTAAAGTGGTTGCACCTGTTATTCTAGTTTTTATTAATAAGTGCCTGGAATCAGGAATTGTACCTGATTGTTTAAAGCATGCTATTGTTAAACCCCTTTTAAAAAGTCCTAATCTGGATCCAACAATCTTATCTAAATCTCTAATATTTATTTTTGTTATCTAAAATTTTGGAGAAAGCAGTTCTTCACCAGCTGCAGAGCTTTTGAATATCAATAAGGTTTTTGATGTTTTCATGATACTCTACAGAGACAGCACTTGTAAAAGTTTTAAATGATGTTTTAATGGCCACTGACTCAGGTGACTCTGTTGTACTGATTCTTTGAGATTCACGTGCTGCATTTGATACAGTTGACCATGTGGTTCTGCTTTCTCGGCTAGAGCAAGTTGTGGGCATCAGAGGAACTGCACTAAGTTGATTTCAGTCATACCTTAAAAATAGAAGCTTTTCGATCAGTATAGGAGGATGCCATTCGGGTGTGGTCCCCTTGACTTGTGGGGTCCCCCAAGGCTCTATTTTGGCCCCTTTATTGTTTTCTCTATACAGTATATACTTCCTTTAAGCTCTATTTTTGAAAACATGGCTTGTACTATCATTGCTATGCAACTTTATTTGCCCCTGAAGCACAAAAATGGCTTAGACTCCCTCTGTGCCTGTCTTTCCAATGTCAAAGCCTGGATGTTGTTAAATTTTTTAAATCTAAATGAGTGGCTCTTTTGAAATCCCAAACATTTCTCATTTAAATTCTGGTGTTTTATCTACTTTAGTAAAGTTATGTGTAAAAAAACATGGGCATCTTATTTGATAGGCAAATCAATTATTTGTCAAATCAGGTTTTTACCAACTAAGAGCACTGGCTAAAGTGAAGACTTTCCTTTCTTTTAAGCACTTTTGCACTCAACTATTATGTCTCAATACAGCAATACTATAATTCTGCAGTTCTTCCACCCAAATACTACTTTCTGTCTTCCAGTTTCAACTTGTTAAGAGGTTTGGTTTATGGCGGTCCTAGTCTTGCATAGTCAGACCTTCAGACTGGTGGCAGAAGGTCTGGGCTGGATTTCCCGATAACGTCTCTTAGCGGGCTACGAAGACTCTAAAAGCAGACCTTAACTGAAGATGTACCTTTTCTAGGCGTGTTCCCCGAACTATACCTTAAAAGTCTGCTTAAGGTACATCTTCTTAAGTGCGACGCTACCAGGTGCTGTCCATGGCGCTGGTGCTGAATTGGTTGATATCGATGACTCGAGAATCGATAATTCACTCTATGCAGGGTCTCTATCTTCTAGCTGAGCCCCCAGTGTGAGTTTAAGGTGTTGTTATTTTAGAACATTATTTTAGAACATATTAATTCCTTGGAGACGCGTCATGCAGCTGGCAGATATGTATGTATCGCGTTTAGTTCGTTTTTCCTTTTTTATTCAAAATATTCACAAACTCGTTAACTATATAATGAATTTTATGATACATTCTGATTGTAAAATATGTGGAAGTGAATGTGTTTTGTCATGCGATGAGTTTGCACCGCAATTCAGAGCTGATGTCGGATTTACGAAATTTTCCCCGAAATACATAAAAGTTTGTGGCCAATGAACTGGGAGAAAAATTGAGTAAACTTTATTGTTTCGTACATAATGTATATCTTATAGGCCTATTAATAAAACACTTGGTCAAATTATATAATTGAAAGGGTTTTGCCAACTGCTTTCAATTGAAAGTAGCTAAATGTCACTAGATGACATCATAATGGCAAATTTATTGATCTATATAAATATTAATATAAATAAGTGGGCAAAATAAGAATGTAGATAAGATGTGTCCAAGAAGTAGCTAGACTGGTCCTTAAACTTTTGAAAAAAGTCTGAAAAGGGGCGAGGAAGTCGCAAAATTGGCTTAGACATCAGTGTATGGAATTTGATTTCAACAAACTATAAATGTCTTTTTTATATAGCCTAGTACTTAAGTCAAATGTGTATTTAAATGTATGAAACCTAAAATAAACCTGACTGAAAACACTGAATAGTAGGGCTGGGTATTGATAGAATTTTCACGATTCGATTCGATTGCTATTCACATGCTTTCGATTCGATTCAATTCGATTACGATTTCGATTCGATATCGATTATTTTGGATGTAGTATATCAGTTACAGTACATGACAAATTTTCTAGAGGACAAAAAATCTCTCAACTAATGCTGTAAACTACACATGGGAGTCAGTCGGTACTACTATAGTAATATTGAAGGTTAAATTAACTTATTTATATACAAACACTTAAATTACACTCAATGATGTTTTTATTATAAATAAAGTTTAGAATTATATAATCATATTTCTACTCCAATTCGGGTTTTTGAAATATAAACATTTTAATCGCGGCTGTCATAACAGATTTATTCAATCATGCATTAAATATTGAAGAACATTAAAGATTATAATGAATATGTAACGGTGCATAGCTATATTTATCAGAATGTTGCTTTCTAGAGCACTTTTCTAGCTGACTAATGAGTTTATGGTCACTGAATGTGTTTTTCTGAGGTAAATGTGACGTTACGTGACATTGTTTACTGTTTTATTGATGTCTTTCCGAGGTTGAAGCACTGATTGAGCGATTACACGAGACATGATACGGATTTCAGTAAGTTGTACTGTATATTTTAACATACCTTCAGATGTTCATGCATGTTTATTTCGCTGTAACTGGTATTAAAGTGGAGGAGAGGATGATCACATGCTTCTCTTTAACTGAGGCGCTAAAGCGATCTGTCACGCCACATTAAACAGCGCCAAAACGGTGTTTATTTCAGTAAGTTGTACTATATATTTTAACATACCTTCAGATGTTCATGCATGTTTATTTCGCTGTAACTGGTATTAAAGTGGAGGAGAGGATGATCACATGCTTCTCTTTAACTGAGGCGCTAAAGCGATCTGTCACGCCACATTAAACAGCGGCAAAACTGTATTTATTTCAGTAAGTTGTACTGTATATTTTAACATACCTTCAGATGTTCATGCATGTTTATTTCGCTGTAACTGGTATTAAACCGGAGGAGAGGATGATCACATGCTTCTCTTTAACTGAGGCGCAAAAGCGATCTGTCACGCCACATTAAACAGCGCCAAAACNCATTGTTACTCACTTACTCATTGTTTGGCTTGTTGTTGATGTTGCTGTATGTTTGGTTTTGGATTTTGTAAAGACTGATATACCAATGAAAGCATCTGCCAGAGTTTATCATGAAAAGGAGCCTATGTATCCTGGTTTGGCTGCAGTTTCCTGCAAATGACCTGCGAGATTGTGGTGGCATCTAGTGGCATATGGTGGAGCTGCCATTTGTCTGCATGTGAACAAATTAGCATGTATTATGTATGAAATAAGTAAGGAATGCTGATAACAACATAATGACCATTTGAGAAAATCAGCTGTGGTTCAAGTTTTCAGTCAAGTTGTGTGGAGTTTAACAGCACAAATCACAACTGTGACACAATTCACTATTTTTTTTTTATTGATTCTCTTACTTTTATCACTGCAGTAATCTTGACTTTCACAGTCATAACAGTCAGCACATCAGTTGTACAACAATCAATGAAGGCATGAGATACATACATCACAAACAAAAACTCAGCAGATGGCAGCAGAACACACAAAGCATTAAATGAAAGCACCAACTAACATTACCCTGACACAAATTATAATAGCCAACATTTTGCAATGTGATGTAATGAACAAAAAGTTGACAATACACAACTAAACAAGACCAACATGAGGGTTTAAATACATGACAGTTACATGAGTTTAGAAGCTTTTGTCAAGAATGATTTATGTTCAAAATCGCTCATTTATTCAATAAACGATGTTTTATTAACAAAGCTTGGGAGGAGCACGTTCAAATGATTTAATCAGTATAATTAGAGGCCTATATATAGATAACTAAATCACATCCGTTCCTGGACAGTCTTTTCTGCATCCCTCCTACGCCTCGACTGCTCACTCTCGGCTAGTTCCTATCCCAGCCTGGGATACGGGGGGAGTACTCTGGGTTCAGGACTATAATGCATTAAGTGCTCGCTTAGGTACTGGGGAGCTAAACCATTTAGTGCTTTGTAAGTAATTAGCAAGATTTTAAAATCTATACGATGTTTAACAGGAAGCCAATGCAGTGACGACAGAACTGGGCTAATATGGTCATACTTCCTAGTTCTAGTAAGAACTCTAGCTGCTGCATTTTGTACGAGCTGGAGTTTGTTTATTAGGCGTGCAGGGCAACCACCCAGTAGAGCGTTACAGTAATTTAGCCTTGAGGTCATGAACGCATGAACTAACTGGGAGAGGAGAGGATGATCACATGCTTCTCTTTAACTGAGGCGCTAAAGCGATCTGTCACGCCACATTAAACAGCGGCAAAACGGTATTTATTTCAGTAAGTTGTACTGTATATTTTAACATACCTTCAGATGTTCATGCATGTTTATTTCACTGTAACTGGTATTAAAGCGGAGGAGAGGATGATCACATGCTTCTCTTTAACTGAGGCGCTAAAGCGATCTGTCACGCCACATTAAACAGCGCCAAAACTGTATTTATTTCTTGAATCTCATAATAAGATGGACGTCATTTGAAATCTGAGACTTTGCTTCAAATGAAAAGTAACAAAGATTAATGCGATTTATTGGATGGGAGGTGCTACATATTCTGCTCATTCATCAACTGAAAACAGACTAGACTACTCGATTCTTGGGATTTAAGAATCGATATAGGTTCGTAAAAATGAGAATCGATTAAAATCGAGAAATTTATATTTTTTTACCCAGCCCTACTGAATAGTTGTGACATATGACAAGCACTGAGCGCGTCTGTCTCTGGATCAGCGCATTTCAATTTAGCAGCGAATCTTTGCATTTTATTCTTTGTCATTTATCTTAATTGAACATTGGGTGTATTACAACTTCAGAATTATATTCGTATAGACTTCAACAGTGATAAGGTATAGCTAAGAGTGGTCCAGACCAACCTTACGAATGAATGACTTACAGAAGGTATACTTAATTAAGAACGTTTCTGGAAACGCGTATCGACATTAAGGTACAGTTTAAGGTATAACTTAAGAATGACGTAGAGTAAAGAAGGTTTTAGGAAATCCAGCCCTGGACTTCATAGCAGCTTTCATTGGCCTGGAGCTGCCCAAAGTACACAAGCAACACCTGAGGGAAAGTGTGGTGTGTCACCTGTTCCTTAATAACTGCAGCATGCTTTAAATGTTACTCATGCTAACCACAACCTTGTGTTGGAAGGAGGTTAAAAACGGCTGCTTTACTTCTCAACAACACTGATCTAAACCAGAAAATGTTTCTTACGTGTGAAAACATGATTTTATTTAATGTTCCATGCCCTGACCGCAGATCCACAACATACTGAGACAGAGTGTGTTATGGGCTTTACTGAGTGCTGTAACACCATGTCCAACTCTGAGTGATCACCTGAATGTAGAGAAAAACCTTTGATAAAGGAAAACATGATGGTACTTTTAGAAGTGTCAGTGGTAAAGCAGGAGGTCAGTGAACTCTATAAATCTAAACACAATCTTCAATCTTCTTTATAGCTAACAGTGTACACTTTAAAGGTGTGTTTTTTCATGAGATTTGGTTATGCCTAAATGATTCTTAATAATGATCCGGAAGATAACATCTACTTAAATAAAACATGAGTAAAATAAAATTAGGTTTTTAGAAATGAATAGGCACCCTTGAAATGAAATGTCTCTGCACGAATGATCTTCTTGATTCTCACACATTAGCCAGTTTCAAGAAGTTGCTAAAACTCATCTGTTTAACCTGTTAGTGTTTCACTGTACCGCCGCGGTACACATAACCTCTCAAAAGACACCAAAACCACACAGACATACTCCAGATGGTTCAAGAACAACACCCAGTTTACTTTGGCTGTGCCTTTTTTAGGTGTTGTACGCAAATTTTACAGGAATGCTCAGGGCTTAAATTGCTGACACAGATCGTCATGATTAGTATTCTGCTACGTTGTTTAGTTGCATTGCACTGATTAGTATTTTATGATTTATTGTTTCTTTGTATGGTATTATTTTTGTGCTTCTGCATTTTATTTGTTATTTGCTATTGTTTGTAGTGCTTTGGGTTTTAGATAAGCGCATTATAAATAAAATGTATTATTATTATTATTATTATTATTATAGAATAGAAGCATGGCAAAGATGCCGTGATTCATTACATCAGGGAGACAGGAGACAAATGTGTGTGATCCAAAGTCTTTAGCCAAGCAGAAAACTCTGAGCGCAGTGTGTGATGTTGCTGAGATCTCTTCTCAAACTTTAAAGCAGACCATTGTGAGAGTATTTGTGTCAGGAGACAAGTGTGAGAAGCAGGAAATCTCCATTTGATGTTAAAGTAACCTCTTTTATGTCTGGGAGAAACATTTGAGAAGTTAAAGAGATCTCACTTTTGATTTTCCTTTCCTATGGGTACATCTGAAATCAGCCCGCAAATGAAGACAATGAAAAAAAAAATCGCCGCTGGAGGATTTGAGGACAATATTGTGAGTCGGTTGAATGTGTAAACGTGTGTGAATGCCTATATCACGATATTCTCACATCAACTACATAAAGCTCTTGCTGCTGCTGCAGAAACACAATCATTAATCGCTGCTGCTCCTGCTTTACTCCTGCATGACGCTTGCTTTGAAAACTTGTGTGTTGTTGCTCATTTAAGAAGTAAATAAGCTCAATAATGCACAATAAAGGAGTAAAAGAGCGTTCACTCATCTTACATGTTGATTCAGAGCCTGTGCCATCTAGAGCTTCATGACTGAACTGTGAGTTTAAACCATTTTCTCAGCTCAAAACTCACTTTCAGACACCAGCAAGAGTAATCTGATCACAGTATGAGGCAGACATATATTATATTATAAGCATAAAGTAATGCAAGTCACTTTGGATAAAAGCATCTGCCAAATGAGTAAACAAACAAAAAACAAGCCCTGTGAAGCTGTGGTTTACAGTGATTTTACAACAGATTAAATATCTAAATATTCAATATCAATGCTGGAGTCTGAAATCTTTACGAAAAGACCAAAATGAGCAAAAAAATACATTTCTGTTATGTTGATTTGGCAATCTAGCTGGTTTTTCCAGTCAGTTTCAGGGTGGATTTTAGGGAGTGCTGCAGGACTAATGAAGCTTGAGAGACTCTCACTTCACATTTGAACACATTCAAGCCTTTTAGTGACTGGAAACTGGTATGTATCCCTCTTTCAGTTCCTGAGTTAATGGTCTTATATATTGTTACATTTAATTGAAATTGCTCGCCGATTAATAAGTGATAAGATGAAACTTTATGAATCAAATGTGTTGATTATGATTTCCAGTGGCAATGCATTTGTGTGCTTTTCTTCTGCTGGGCTTGGCTTTGGCTCTTGGTCACGCATTACCTTTGGTAAGTTAGATCGTGGACAGTCTCTTTACATGTTGTCTTTATCCCTGATCAGACGCTAATTGTTTCTCATGGGGTCGTAAGGTATTTTCAATATTTACAGGGTTAATCTGTGATTTTATTGCCGTCTGAATCCAGAATGTCAGTGTTTTTCCTCACACCACCTGTGTTAAAATCCCCGACCGAATTACTTGCTGTTTCCTGACAAACACCAAAGTCACTGCCGTCTGAATCCACATCTCTGAGTTTACAAGAAGAGATCAATACAAAATTCACTGTATAACTTTCGTGCTTCACTTTATTTAGCATGCATTTTAAAGATGTATGAAATATGAAATATGTGCAATACAATTTTAAAATATATACAATAAAAATATAAACCATACAGCTTGAATAAAGAGTCTGCATTGATTTATTTTCGTCATTGAGGTAAAATCAAAGAAACATCATTTCAACTATGGCGTGTCTTGCTTCCTATTAAACAGGAAATTTAAATAATCATATAATAACTAGGACATTATTTTCCTATTATTAAATTAAAAATGAATTTATTGGTATTATTCCAAGCATTTGACATTTTATTTACAGCACACAATCATGTGACTGACCACACGAGCAGCGGGTTTCTGAGTTTAATCACTGAGGTGTCATGAAAGTTTATTTTTACAGTCGTCCGCATGAGAAACAGTTTCTGTCCCAATAGAGCTGTTGTTAAAGTGATGTACAGATGATGATTTTTTAGGCTAAATCTGTTTTTCTTCATGTCTTGTTTTCATTTCTCATGTTCTCAGGAGCCAACGGGTAAGTACAGCACAGTCACATTAATCTGTTGTAAAGTTATTGTAATATGTTTCCAGTGTTTTCATCTGCTCATTACTGCCTGATGATGAGATCTCTCATTTATCATCGTACTTTCATACGGTTTCACTAAAGTTACATGTTGAACTCAAGCTCATTCCCTCTCTGTGTCTTTTGTTGACTTCAATATTTTCTCAAAGACATTAACGAGAAATGGAAGAGCATTCCAGATATAAACAAAGGTAAAACTATTATATTATCTCAATCACTCAAACACATTTATACAAGCAGTACGATAACTTGATCTATTTTTGTTTGTATATTATTATTTTTATTCAAGCATATTTAAATCTCACAGTTTATTCAAGCATAAATCTCACAGAAGGAGACATCATGAAGGTAAGTCTGAATATATAAATGCAGGTGAGTCTATATACTGTATATATAAGATCAGGAGACTTTCATGATCTGCTTTAAAGTCTAGGGAAGAGAGCGTCATTCCAGGGATTCAGTACTGGGATGTTCCCGTCCCCTACGAGCTGAGTCAAAATCTCAGTAAGATTTCAGATCTCTCTCTTAAATATTGAGTGTAACTTTTCTATAGTTTTCCACTGAGTTTGGTTTGTGTTTACAGGTATGAACCGTAGAGGAGTCATTTTGACAGCCTTCGAGCAGTTCAGACTGAAATCATGTATTGACTTTAAGCCCAGAGATTCAGAAGAGTTTTACATCTCTGTGGAGAGTCGTGAAGGGTTAGTGATATATTCTAGACTCTTCTGATGTGGTCTATATGCTACACTGAATCTGTAGAGTAAAATATATGAGTTATTATCCACCAGTCAAAAGTTTGGACACTCCTTGTATTAAACACAGATTGTATCTGGAAATGAAATGTTGATCAAATAAAATGCAGTTTTCATTATTTCTGTAGTTCTATCATGCATGCTGCTCTCTTCATCTGAGCGTGTGTTGTGTGAATGAGCTGGTGTCTCTGACTGATCTCACAGCTGTTGGTCGTATATCGGACGCTCATCGTCTCCTGGAGCACAGACTCTTTCCATCGGAGAAGACTGTGGAAGAAAAGGCATTGTTGAGCACCAGTTTCTCCATGCACTGGGATTCTCCCATGAGCACACGAGATATGACAGAGATGATTATGTGACAATCAACTATCAAAACATCATCAAAGGTTGACACATCATTTTATTATTCATTTATATTGTATTAATCTGCTGTACAAACTGAGTGTCAATGTTACTAAAGAGCACTTACAGGAAATATGAACAATCACATTAATAACTGCAAGAGTGTTTATTTTCAGGATATGAGGGTTATTTCAATAAATCCAGTGAGAACGTGTCCATCACCCCGTATGATTATTACTCTGTCATGCATTTTGATAAAAACGCCTTCAGCAAGGGTAGTGGATCCACGATCATCACCAAGAGTCCAGAGTTTCAGGAAGTGATCGGACAACTGATGGAAATGAGTGAATCTGACGTGATTGAGCTCAACAAACTCTATAAGTGCAGTGAGTATTTAGTGTTTTGTTCAGATGCTAATCGCTTCTCATGGGGTCGTAAACTATTCTCATCATTTACAGACGGTAGTCTGTGATTTTATTGCCGTCCGAATCCAGAATGTCAGTGTTTTTCTCCCACAACCTGCATAAAAATCCCCGGGCAAATGACCATCTCAGGTTACGTATGTAACCATAGTTCCCTGAGAACAGGGAACGAGACTCTGCGTTTGCAGTAAACGCATTGGGGAACGCCACGTGACCCAGGTGTCTGAAAGCACTATCCAAAAACTCCAATTCCTATTGGCCGGCGACAGCCTATGACGTCATACGGCGCGACCCGGAAGTATAAATGAGCGCCTGGAGAGACAGCCAGCATCTATCGTCTTGAGGGACTGTTCTGCAGGCAGGCAACCCGAAGCATGGCAAGGAAACGCAGAGTCTCGTTCCCT
>RJVU01019022.1:527508-571024 GCA_003731715.1 Anabarilius grahami
TTTTTTAACCAAATCAACTGTAATTGACTTTTGAACAAATCAGTCTGTTAAACTGAATCATTTAATCGAATTTGTTAACCAAATCAACATGAGTCAGTGGGATGAATTTCCAATTCTTAAACAAATCAGTCCATTAAAATGAACTGCTTAATCCAATTTGTGATACAAATCAAATGAGTCATTAAGTCTGTAAGCTGAACTCTAATTCCTGAACAGATTAATCTGTTTAAAGGGTCTCTGTAGGAATGACACCAAGTGTTCAAAATAGGTACTGCAGTCCAAATTCAAAATACTGTTTGGCCCGCCCCCTCGTTCAAAGACGCGGGTTGCCAGCAACAATAGGTAGCACAATTCACAATGAAAGCTGAAGAGACTTACACACTGTAAGCTGATGAGTTGATTTATCTGTTTTAATATGCTGTTGTTCATAGAGATATTTAGATGGATTCAGAGGCTTTTTAGGTCGAGTAGAATCTGTGATTCTCTGACCTAGTTTGTTTGCTGGTTTCCATGGCTGCAATACACGGTGTTTTCCGCCAACTGGCAACCTGTGATGTCGAAATACTGTAACGTTCTCAGTCAATAATGAGATGTGCTATTGGAAAGGGGTGTTTATTTGGGCTGTTGTAGGCCACAACCCACGCCGTACACACCCCGACTTGAACAGAGAACCGCACTTGAAACAGCGAGGCACTCTTCTGCCCCCTTCTCCCCGCTTTCCCTCCCACACACACCAGGGGTGGAGCCTCTTCGCATATTTAACTCGAACATCCAATAACAGGTAATGCATTTAATGATAACAGTTCCCAACACAAAAATGAATAGAATGCAACATAAGCATTAAACTCCTTGTCATCTGCAACACAATAACATTTAGAACATGCTACACTACCCCCCTCTTACTGAAGTCCTCGACCCCGAGGACAAAGTCTCTAAATTTTTCTGGGGTTCTCCTCCTTCTCTTCGGACGCCCCCTGAGGAGCGTGTGAGCTTCAGGTACCGATTCTTCTGAGCCCTGCGAACGATCGCCCTGAGGGGTGTTAGTTAACAAAGCTCTCTTTTGACGCACCCCAGCAGTCACCAGCTGCCTCCTGGCATATGCATGGGCGGAGTCCAAGCGGTCCTGGAGCTGTCTCGCATATTCGGGTCCCGCGTGAACAGGTGGAGCATCCGGGGGCTGACCAAAGGCCAACTCTGCAGGGATCCTAATCTCCCTACCCAACATAAGCAGGGCCGGAGTGCATGAGGTAGAGTCCTGAATAGCAGAGCGACATGCCATCAAGACCAGCGGCAGATGGGTGTCCCAATCGTGTTGATGAGTGGATGTTAAGATGGACAACTGCTCAGCTAAAGTCCTGTTGAATCGCTCCACGAGCCCATCGCTTTGAGGGTGGAGTGGGGTGGTGCGGGTCTTGTTGATTCCCAACCGTTCACACATGGAAGAGAATACTTTGGACTCGAAGTTTCTACCTTGGTCACTATGGATACTCTGGGGAACCCCAAACCTGCTAAACATGCCCTCCACCAAGGCGTTGGCAACAGTCAAAGCCTCCTGGTCAGGTAGTGCAAAGGCCTCAGGCCATTTCGTGAAATAATCCATTGCAGTCAAAACAAAGCGATTCCCCTGCGTAGTGCGAGGAAATGGCCCCATGATGTCCACCCCCACCCGCTGCATTGGCTCCCCCACCGGAAACTGCTGTAGCTGGGCCCTAGACTGACCCTGTGGCCCTTTGCGTGCTGTACAAAGATCACAGCGCCTGCAAAAATCCTCCACATTACGCCTCAGCCGTCCCCAATAGAAGGCCTGACGCAGACGTCGAAGCGTCTTTGTCACCCCAAAATGGCCAGATCCAGCAGAGCCATGCATGGCTGTCAACACTGTCTTTTGCATGTCCCCAGGAACCACGACTTGCCACCTCTTTTCTCCTGTAGCTGGCACCACCCATGCTCGCTGGAGAACCCCGTCTATTAGCCGCAAACATTTGAACTTGGCCCACAATCCCTTGGTGAATGGGGAGAGAGCTGATACCTCCTCCCATGGCGGCCGCTGCTGTACCTCTACCCACAGCATCACAGGCCGCAGGTCTGGGTCCTGTCTCTGATTCTCCGCCCATTGAGTGCCATCCACGTCTTGTAGCTCCCTACAGACCAGTTCGGGTCCATCACTTCCGTCCACCTTCCGGCTAAATTCCAGCTCCCGAGCTTCTCTGCGCTCACAATACTTGCATTCCTGCATACTACATGGCCGTCTCGACAGGGCGTCTGCGTTGCCATGCCATTCCCCTGCACGATGTGACACAGTGAACTCATAACTCTGCAATTCCTCGAGCCAACGAGCCACCTGGCCCTCTGGCTCCTTGAACGTCATCAGCCACTGTAAGGAGGCATGGTCGGAGCGTATGGTGAAATGCCGACCGCATAGATAGTACTTAAAATGCCTGATGGCGGAGACTGCGGCTAACAGCTCTCGCCGTGTGACACAATACCTCTTTTCAGCTTTGCTGAGCACCTTGCTGAAATATGCCACTCTTTCCCCATCTGGGTACACCTGGGACAAGACTGCACCTATTCCATCCCCACTCGCATCAGTGTCCAGGACGAAGGGCAGGTGGGGGTCAGGAGGAGCCAGAATGGGCACGCACACCAGGGCCTGTTTCAGAGAAACATAAGCATTAAACTCCTTGTCATCTGCAACACAATAACATTTAGAACATGCTACAATATAATGTGTATTTATAACATTTCAGGGGGAAAATCTCTTGATGTGTTTAAATATGCAGATTAGCTTGTTTTGGTTCATTTAGAAGGAATCTACAGATGCGAACAGACGGAGGGGAATAGGCTTGAAACAAACACCATCTAAATGTGTATTTTGGACGTTTTCTTTCTATTAGAGTAAAAGAAGACATGGAAGCAAAAATGAGACCAAAATCTCAAAATTGTCCACTACATGAAAGAAGTATTCCAATAACACCAAAATAATTAAAACATTTTATTGATTTGTGCAAAACAAATTATTAGTGAAACTATGTCCCTCATTTGTTCTAAATATATACTGTAGCTACTTGAAAATAGTAGTAGAAAACATGCACATTGTGGCATAGTTTCCTTTGCTCTTGTGATAAACCTAGTGAATGCTAAAGAAGACTATGGGTCTTGTAAAAATCTATGAAACAACTGTGTGAGGGAATTAAAATAAATTGGTAAGGAAGTCAGAGTTGTGTTAATATATTTAACGTTTTATTTATTAATTTTTTTAATAAATAATTATGAGAAGTGCTCTTTTTTCCACTTGAGCCCCTGCCCCCCAAAATGTCTGTGCACGAACCTGTTTATTACGGAAATGTTGGAAAGTATTTCCAGGAACAGTAGTTCATCACCACAGCGGGAAGATGTTAAGAAGAAAAAGGAGAAAGAGAAATAGAGTTATTCTGACAGTAACAGGTGTGCAATACCATTTTAATATATGTAGCCAAAACAATTACATTAAAATATAAAGCAAGCAGCTTCATGCTCAAATAAGAGACTGCGTTACCTTATTTCCCCAAAATCCCCATTTTTTAAAATGCAAAAAACAAAATCATTTAAACTATATAGTGCCTCTGTCTTTCTATTTTTAAACAGATTTAAGTAATCAAATAATAAATAGAATTTTATTATTACATTAAATATGAATTTATTCTCATTATTCAAGCATGTGGTATTTTATTCACATCAGACGATCATGCTCCCACTTCAATAAATCTCCATCTGAATGCCTGAGTTTTATCACTAAGGTGCTAATTTATTTTTACAGACGTCCACATGAGAAACCATTACCATCCGAATAGGGCTTTTGACAGCTTTCATTTGTGGCCTTTAATGTTCTGTTTGTTAATTTGTGGATTCTGTGTGAGACTGAAATGTAGCTGCGCTTGTTGAATATCTCACCTGGACCGATCTCTGATGGCAGGGACATCAAGGATCATCGTGATGAATGGAAGCTGTAATTTGATTGTCTTTATTTCAGATTCCTCCGTCTCTTTCCTCGACCACTGTAGTTTTGATGATGAATCTCTGTGTCAGATGAGAGTCTGTTCTGCTGATGATGAAGGCTGGCGGAGCCTGAAGTCAGTGAGTGGCGTCAATGTGACTGACCACACCTACTTGAGCAGAGAGCAGAACGGTGAGATCTTCACTTCCGTCCACAGTCCCAGTCTCTGTCCCACCCAGTTCCTCAAACCTCACAGCTGTTTTCATGCCTGCAGGGTCGTCTTCTTTCATGCACTTCAGCACTGAGGGCAGAAACCAGGGGGACGCAGCCCGACTGGAGAGCAGGACGCTGACCCCGACAAGAGACTGCAGAGTCCAGTGCCTGCAGTTCTACTACTATCACAGCGGAAACGAGTCTGACCAGCTCAACATCTGGATCCGAGAGTTCCAGAACGAGTCCGACAGCAGAGGATCTCTCAGACTGATGGATCAGATCACAGGTCTGTCTCTTCATATGGTCACACAGGCCTGTATTTCAGTCTTACTGACCGCTTCGTCTCTTGCAGAAACCCCTGGGAACTACTGGAAGCTGCATCATGTGCCACTGAACGCAAATACATCTTTCCAAGTTGTGTTTGAAGGCCGTAAAGGAGCTGGAAACTCCCGTGGAGGATTCTCACTGGATGATATCAATGTTTCAGAGACCGAGTGTCCTTCTCACACATGGCAGATACAAGACTTTGAGAAGCAAATGAACAGGGGGTCAGGCTCTTGGTTGAGTCCACTGTATTACTCCAGTGATGGTTATCGCTTTATTGCTCAGTTATATTTATCAGGGAATCAACTTTCAATGTTTGTTGCTTTGGTATCTGGTGCATATGATGATCAGCTGCAGTGGCCTTGTCCATGGAGACAAATAACCGTCCAGATCCTCGACCAGAATCCACACATACAGAAGCGCATGTCCTTCGAGCAAAGCGTCACCACTGACCCTAATCTGACTTATGAGGGTAAGATCTTTAATGAAATCTGATTATTTTCTGTCATTTTTCATGTTTATATGCAACATTTTACTTGATGAGAATCAAAGTTATTATCTGGAGCTTTTAAGGTTCTTTTAACAGTCATGTTTTGTTCTCACAGGTGGCAGCTATTACTGGGATAATCCTCGAATCGTTGGATTTTCAGTCGAGATCAGCGGTGAGACTGTATTTGTGGATGAATTTAGAGGTGCCTATTTTAAGCTCCTAACAAAAGACGATCTCACTCGACGAGAGTTCATCAAGGGTGGTGACATCATATTTCTCCTCGACTTTCAAGGTATGATTTGTGAAGGAACCTCAGAGAACGAGTTTAGCTGCTGTATCAAGGTCAAACTGGGCGTTATGAGAATGATGATGGGCAGGAATGAGATTTCCATTGTGTCTCTCCTCTATAAATGTCGTGTGCCGATCCAGATATCTCAGCTCTGCTTCAGAAGGACTCTCTATCCTGCCCTAAAGTGACCGTGAAGAACTTCAGCACTTCTGCTGACTCAAGTGTCCATCAGGAACCATGTGCTGCGAGGTGAATATCCTCCAAACCTCTGAGGAACACAAACACATCAGAAACATTAAAAATAAACACTATATTGAGAAATAATGTAGGAGAACATGCTGAATACAGTCACATCTGTAACGCTGCTGTTTGAAACTGATGATCGAAACAGAGAGCAGGTGAAGCACCACATTCATAATTCACTTATTAACTCCAGTATCATTAATCTGACTCCCTAGCAACCAAACAGAGTACCCTAGCAACCGTTCAGCAAGACCTATATCTCTGCATCAGAACATCGTAGAGACATGGCGGTTTGCTCTTTTGACTCATGTTAGCAAACTGGACTTTCAACACATGCTAGTATAGAATAGACACATGCTAATAGTGATTAACTAGATTTCAAGATTTCAAGATTTCAAGAGTTTTATTTGTCACATGCACAATTATATAGAGCATATATAACCAGCAGTGAAATGAGAGTCAGGTCCGCTCCATGGACAGTGCAATTATTAAAGAATACAACACAGATGAGAATATACATAACTATAGCTATGAAGGAATTAAATAAAAGTAAACAATAAAAATATAAGAATAAAATATGAAAAAAAAAAGAAGATGTATACTGTAGAATTAAATATAGAATGGAAAATAATGTGCATGAGAGTAAACTGTAGTCTTAAATATTAAGATACACAGGGATGTGCAAGAGGCAATGTGCATATGTGCATTATACTGTAGTCTTAAATATTAAGATACACAGGAATGTACAAGAGGCAAAAGTGCAAACAGGTTAACACTTTCAGTATGTCAATGTGAGGTAGTGAATTATGAATTATCTTACTGATAAAGTGCATATTAAGTGAAGACATGAAAAAGTTAAGAGGCAGGTTATGAGTTCAGGAGTCTGATGGCCTGGGGAAAGAAACTCCTCCTAAGTCTCTCGGTTTTTGCCATCAGACTACGGAAGCGCTTACCAGATGGCAGCAGAGTGAAAAGATGATTACTGGGGTGGATGGAGTCCTTGATGATTTTAACAGCTCTGCTTTTGCAGCGTTTGAGGTAGATGTCCTGCAGAGAGGGAAGAGCAGACCCTGAGATGCGCTCAGCTAAGCGCACAACTCTCTGCAGGGCTTTGCAGTCTTGACTGGAGCTGTTCCCATACCACACTGAAATACACTGAGTCAATACACTTTCTATGGTTCCTGAATAGAAAGTTTTCAGGATTGCTGGTGAGACCCTGAATTTCCTCAGCTGTCGCAGATGGTACAGTCTTTGCCTGGCTTTATTAACCTGTGTTTGAATGTGGGTAGTCCAAGTCAGATCCTCGGAGATGTTTACACCGAGGTACTTGAAGCTACTCACCCTCTCCACAGGGGTCCCGCTGATCATAAGAGGAGTGTAGGGCTGCTTCTGTCTCTTCCTGAAGTCAACAATCAGCTCTTTAGTTTTGCTCACATTCAGAGAGAGACAATTGTCCTGGCACCATGATGTTAATTTCTCTACCTCATCCAAGTATGCGTTCTCATTATTGTTGTGAATGAGGCCCAGAACCACAGTATCATCAGCAAATTTGATAATGGAAGTGGAGCTGTGGGAAGATACGCAGTCATGTGTGTAGAGAGAGTAGAGCAGGGGACTCAGGACACAGCCTTGTGGGGCTCCTACGTTCAGAGTGATGGAGCTGGAGGTGTACTGGCCTGCTTTCACCACTTGAGGTCTGCCGGTGAGGAAATCAAGAATCCAGTAGCAGAGTGAGGAATTCAGGCCGAGGTCCAGGAGTTTAGAAGCCAGCTTGATGGGGACTATAGTATTGAAAGCTGAGCTATAGTCAATAAATAGCAGCCGTACATAGTTCCTGTTATTGCTGTCAATGTGTGTGAGAGAAGAGTACAGGATGTGAGAGATGGCATCATCAGTGGATCTGTTGGGGCGATAAGCAAACTGAAGAGGGTCCAAGGTATCCGGGATGGAGGAGCAGATGACGTTTTTAACCAGTCCCTCGAAGACCTTCATAACTATCGATGTGAGTGCTACTGGACGATAGTCATTCAGACAAGAGGGTTTATTGTTCTTAGGCACAGGAATGATGACAGATTTTTTGAAGGAGGTGGGAATCACCGATGTAGCAAGAGACTCATTAAAAATGGATGTAAACAAACCAGCAAGCTGATCAGCGCAGGACCGCAGAATACGGCCGGAAATCCCATCAGGTCCGGCTGCTTTCCTGACGTTCACTCGCTTTAGAGCCCTCCTAACCTCGTCCTCCGACACGGTGATCACATGATCATCGCTGCTCTGACTGCTGCTTCCTGACGCGCTGATTGGCAGACTCGCGCTGCTTAGATTGCTTTCAAAGCGGCCGTAAAAAGTGTTTAGCTCGTCAGCCAGCGACGGATCAATTCTCACCACTGCAGAGGATTTATTACCAAAGGCACAGATGGTCCTTAGTCCTTGCCACATGCGTCGGGAGTCATTTAGCTGGAAATGTGTCTCAATGCGTTCTCTGTATCTGTGTTTGGCAGCTTTTACTGCGCGTCGGAGAGCATAGCACGATGATTTGTACTCGCTCATGTTTCCTGACAAAAGACCGGCGTTGTAAGCAGCAGTGCGTTTGTTTACTGCAGCAACTAAATGCTAAACCAGGCTAAAAACATGCTAAGAACTCTATAACAACTACCATCTGCATAGCAACACCATAGCAACCACCCAGAACACTTCTTATCTTCTTTCATTCTTTAAAGGTAAAAGTCTTTCTTAGAACTGATTGGAAAACGGGATTTAACTTTAATGTTTACATGATGAAAGTCACAATCACTTTAGATTCCAACATTATCAGTGATAAAAGGAAAGATTCTCAAAGCCTTTAAAGGGTTAGTTCACCCAAAAATGAAAATTCTGTCATTTATTACTCACCCTCATGTCGTCTCACACCCGTAAGACCTTCGTTCATCTTCAGAGCACAAATTAAGATATGTTTGATGAAATCTGATGGCTCAGTGAGGCCTCTATTGCCAGCAAGTTAATTTACACTTTCAATGCCCAGAAAGGTACTAAAGACGTATGTAAAACAGGTCATGTGACTGCAGTAGTTCAACCTTAATGTTATGAAGCGACGAGAATACTTTTAGTGCACCAAAAAAAAACAAAATAACGACTTTAACAAAATCTAGTGATGGGCGATTTCAAAACACTGCTTCATGAAGCTTCACAAATCTTTTGTTTCGAATCAGCGGTTCAGAGCATGTATGAAACTGCCAAAGTCACATGAACTATTGAAATTGCAAAACACTTATCACGTAACAAAGCCTCATTTACTGAAATCACATGACTTTGACTCTCTGAACCACTGATTAGAAACAAAAGATTCGTAAAGCTTCATGAAGCAGTGTTTTGAAATCGGCCATCACTAGATTTTGTTAAAGTCGTTATTTTGTTTTTTCTGGAACACAAAAAGTATTCGTCGCTTCATAACTTTAAGGTTGAATCACTGCAGTCACATGAACTGTTTTAAATACGTCTTTAGTAGCTTTCTGGGCATTGAAAGTGTTAGTTATCTTGCTGTCAAAATATCTTAATTTGTGTTCTGAAGATGAACGAAGGTCTTATGGGTGTGGAACGACATGAGGGTGAGTAATTAATGACAGAATTTTCATTTTTGGGTGAACTAACCCTTTAATGAAGAAAAAGATATGTAATAATAGACATTCGAATGAAACTGGAAGAGTTTGCATATGATGATAATCTAAGTGTATTTTTGTTTGCTTCTTAGAGCATCTTCCACAGCTCAGCCGATCTCAACAACTGGCACTACAACAACACCAGCAAGACCCACTGAACGGTGAGAATACAACATTAGATTAAACTGATTCATCAAGTGCCGTCCCAACATGACACAGCATTGCTTTATGACCAGAAATAACCATTATAACCATAAATAGGGCTGGTATTCATACACATTTTCCAGTTCAGTTCGATTCCAACTCGTAATCTTCAAATAACTTTACGATGGATTTGGACATGTTTCAGTGACAATCTCTATTTGCTTTATTTATGAATTGGTTTCACAACATCTGAGGACATCCAAACATGTTTCCAAAGCGTCTCTGACAGATTCAGTGAAGGATTTGAGTGATTCAAACAGCAACTCATGAGTCTTTGAATGATTCACTAACAGAACTGCCTCAAAAGAGTCATTAGTTTGTGAATCAGACTGTATGTTTTTGACTCACTGCTCAATAAGATTCCATGGAGCATTTTCATTGGTCAGTCGTTGTAGTCTATTCTTTTGACAGCGTTTAATCCAGAAGCAAATTCATTTCACGGATAGATTCGCTAGTGCACAGGACAGTTTGAGCGCACAGAGAAGAGGCAGTTCATAAGAGAGCGCTGTATTATTTGAGAACAAGCGTCCAGTTTTGTGTGAGAGAAACAGAAATCTGTGTGTGAGCAGAGAGATTCCCATGCGAACATTGCATGAATGTACTCGTGTTATAATGCACTCTTGAGTTTTGTCATTAAAATAACGCCATAGTAAAGACCAATATTAACTCCTACACAGATAAAAGGCAATGTTTTACCATGCTAAATGTTAAAAACACTGGTCAGACGGCATTCAGAGAGAAAATGTTGTAAATGTTGTATTTTTGTTTGTATCTTAGATCATCTTCCACAGCTCAGCCGATCTCAACCACTACAACAACACCAGCAGAACCCACTGAACGGTGAGAATACAACATTAGATTAAACTGATTCATCAAGTGCCGTCCCAACATGACACAGCATTGCTTTATGACCAGAAATAACCAGAAATAGGGCTTGTAAACAGGATTTGAGTGATTCAAACAGCGACTCATTTGTTTGTGTCGTGATTTACTGCATGCACATCATTACACACACACATATATATATGCAGTTATGTTAGTATTTCTCTGTTGCATTAATGATGCTCATCTTCTCCTCTTGTAGTGAGTGTGTGGACATATTCTGCAGTTCCAGCTCCAGGACTGCCTCCTCTCTGATCATCTTGCTGCTTTGCTTTCTTCTGCTGGAGATTTAATCATGACGAATCACTATTATCACTGCTCTACGTCTGACTACAAGATTTCAATGGCAAAAACTGTCTTCAGCCATTAAGTGTGTGTTGATAATTAATGGAGATGATTACATATAATCTACAATCAGTGTTAATCTCAGCTTTAATCATAATAGTTACCAATATATAATCATTTATAAACATAATATATGGGTTAAGGTAAATATGTACAATATTTGTGTCTTTTCTATGTAATAAATCACTGCATGAATACTACTGGTGCGGTAAATCACAAAACAGTTCTGCAAGTAGAGTCATTCATTCATTCACAAAAACTGATCTATGGTGCAAGCGGTTGGTGTGTGTTCTGGCCTCATTGAATCACATTCAACTATCCAGTTAGTTAAACACCTTCACGCAATAACTCTCGAAACCACAAGTGATGTTGAGAGAGTCACTTTTTCACATAAAAAATCTCTATGTTGGATTCTAATCTCTCTAAATTAGTTTTAGCTGCAGTTCTGTATATCAAGCAACCATAATCTAAAGTTGATCTCATATATATTAATATTTAATAGAGTTTCCTTTCTGTTCCCCATACCTGAGATACATCTCATAAGATTTAATATACTTTTTTACTGTTTCTATACTTTCATTATCCTTCCTCCAGGTGTATTTCTCGTCCCGCCACAATCCCAAATATTTATATTCCTTAACTTTTTCTATTGTTTTATTATATAACGATAATCCCGTTTCATAGTTTGATTTCTTTTTTTCGTAAAAATCATATAACATGATTTTGTTTAGGATATGGCGTCACACAAAGGTTTTCAGTATCAAGATCCTACACTTTTAGAAATATACGGGCAATCTATAAAGACACTTGTTATTCCTGAGGCATTTATTAACATGTTTATGCTTTTCTTTTTAATTAATAAAAGTTGTAATTTATTGAACCATGCTTGGGACAGTCACGCCAATTTTGAAATTTGGCTCAAAAATGTTCAAAAATCTAATAATAAAGCAGTTTTTAAAACAACAGGTCCATGTAAGACAAAAAATTATCAATAACTGCATTTTAAATGATGACAATACTAATGATTTTTATCTTGTGCGACAGTGAAAATGCCAACAACCCTTCATTCATTCTCACAGCTTGTAATAATTGCTTTAATGAGATCGTTGTCTCTGCCTAAATTAACACATGATGATGTTATCTAAATTGTAATGTAGAAACATGTTTTGAAGCTGCAATTCAAATAATTGTGAACTGAACTGAATATCTAGAACAAAACTAACTTGACCCCCATTTTTCGAAAGTGCCGCATTTTTAGCAGACTAATATCATTAAAATATGTATTACATTAGCTTATTAAAGTAGCTAAATTAAATAATAAAAAAAGATGTTTTACCAAACACTATCCACCTTATTCCTACGCCCCATGACGCTTTGCGCGAATTATGGGTGTAACTTCCGTTAAGCTGTAAACAGTCAGTGAAAGACTCGCTCTATGAACGCAATAATACCTTTGTTTTTTTAAACTGGGTACAATGAGATGACATTATTCTACTCACCCTTCAACCAGCGAACATTAAAATGACATTTAAAAGTGGAAAAGCAATAACAGCATGGGTTAAATATAACTGTATTATGTCACATACGTTGCCTAAATAAAAATGTTCATAAATGTTAGCATTGCGCGATACTATTTCAAAGTGATCTCCGTCATTTTTACAGATAATAAATTGTATTTACCTGTGAAAACAAATCTTTGAGGAGAAAATTATTAATTAAAATTATTAATGGGATATTTCATAAATTATATCGGGAGAACAGACCACAAATGTGCAGCATAATGTTGTCCTTTTTCATACTATTACAGCGGAATACAAAGAGACAAAATAAAATAATCACGAGGCTAGAAAGCAGCGGCTGAAAAGAGCTCTTGCCATATTCTTGTTATTACATGTTATGTTAAAATACGAAGCGTTACGTTATTCTCATGATGTCTGAAAATAAAACATGAAAGAAAAGTTGACAGCTCATTCAGTCAAACTGACGGATAAGCTTTATTTGTAGAGCAACCTTATGATTTATGAATCAGTCTTTTTTAATAGAAGTTCCCCAAACCGGAAGTGCAACCCATAATTCGAAACGCAGTAGGCTGGTCAGGAATAACGTCAATAGAGGGTATGCGTCGACGTCACTTTCCCGCCGAAAGCGCGCTCCCTCAGCTGGACTGAGTGGCAAAAGAACCTGCTGCGTGACTGGATTTAATAGAGGAAACCGCGAAAACGCGAGTAAAACAAACGATTACACTAAAGGTTGGGCTCGAAAGTGTTTCTTACAACTTGTCAAATAAACCTAATCCATGGATATTGACATGCAGCCAGGAGTCGTGTTTCCTGACATTTATATGTGCCTGATTTCGACGCCTGTGAATATTTTATATAACTACAATATCGGTAGGTTTAAATCCGCGTAATCACTTATATCAATGTTATATCGTCATATCGTCAAGTTTTATAGTATAGTTTTTTGCAGTTTTGTTTATTTAAAAACACCCAATTATGCAGAATATAAGATGGTAAATATTTAATTGATGAGTTCTCAACATAATATATAACAATACAATATATACGGTATGATTTTACCTCAAAATCCAACATTTTGACACAAAATGATAACTGTAATCCATGTTTCTCTGCTGGAGTCCAGCTGTTTCTGTGAATTGCAATGATACATTTGCTTTAAGAACTTTAACCCTTTAAATGCTGGCTTGTTTACATAATGCCATAGGTGTTTTTTTATGAAAAAATTAAAAATACTAGTTTATTTTCATAAACTAAATGCTAAGCAGAAGTTTTTTTCTCTGCTTATTAGATTATTGGGTGTGTCAATGAAGAACAACAACATTAATTTTGAGGCATTTATATTTTTTATGTAGTGTCAGATTTTTAAAAAAACTAACACTTAGGTCTTCTGCATTTTTTTCAATATATTCCTCAGGTTTTGTGTCAAAGCTATTTGTTCAGTCAATCACAAAGCTCTTTCCCATTTTGGATGTGTTTTGTGTGTTTTTCGCGACATTCGCGCTGAAAGCCAATGCTGCCGCTCAGTGTTTTGCCACTCGGTGGGCGTGACCGCAGTCGTAGCGGTCGACAGTGACGTCACGTGCATACCCTCTATAGAATAACACAAGATGTGTCACTCGTATTGTTTTGAATTAGAAAAAGTGCAACGCGCAATATGAGCCAATCACCGACTGGTAAAGTCATCGCGTCACTGCAGCGGCCGTTAGAAGCTCCGGTTCCTATAGAAACAGTCAGACGCACTCCACCGAAATGAGGCACAAGAGACGCGCGTTAGCTGGATCCAGCCTGAAAAATACCGTTTTTTTTTGTCACGATTCGAGCATTTAGAAACAAAATTTATGAGACAGTTGTTGCGATTTCAAATATGAAATTCAATCGAAAGCTTGTTTTCCCATTCAAAGAGATAAGAGCTGCACTTGAATGCCCGAGAGGCGTTTCAAAGATTGAAATTACTTGTCTTAAAGGGACTTTTATATAGAGGGTATGCACGTGACGTCACCGTCGACCGTTACGACTGCGGTCACGCCCACCGAGTGGCAAAACACTGAGCGGCGGCATTGGCTTTCAGCGTGAATGTCGCGAAAAACACACAAAACACTTCCAAAACGGGAAAGAGCTTGTGATTGACTGAACAAACAGCTTTGACACAAAACCTGAGGTATATTTTTACAGACTGCCGAAAGCTACAGAAAAAAAGAAGCAAATATTAATAATTAAATAATAATCTTTTTGTGTCAAAATGTTGGATTTTGGGGTAAAATCATATATTGTGTTGAGAACTCATCAATTAAATATTTTCCATCTTATATTCTGCATAATTTGTTGTTTTTAAATAAACAACACTGACAAAAACTATACTATAAAACTATATATGTTTTAGGGCTGGACAATATGACGATATAACATTAATATAAGTGATTACGCGGATTTAAACCTACCGATATTGTAGTTATATAAAATATTCACAGGCAGATTTGCTTTATGTGTTTCCCCGGCGTCAAATCAGTTTATAAATGTCAGAAAAAACGACTCATGGCCGCATGTCAATATCCATGGATTAGGTTTCTTATATAATGAACACTTTCGAGTTCAACCTTTAGTGTAATCGTTAGTTTTACTCGCGTTTTCGCAGTTTCCTCTATTAAATCCAGTCACGCAGGAGGTTCTTTTGCCACTCAGTCCAGCTGAGGGAGCGCGCTTTCGGCGGGAAAGTGACGTCGATGCATACCCTCGCGCGCTACAGAGACTTTTAAGTTGAAAAGAGCTCGCGCAGGAAGCGGTTGATCTGTCGCGCGCTTCCCTGCTCCGTTCTTCCTGTCTCGTGCGCGTCTCTTCAGCACATCCTAAAACCATCATGGTGAGCGGTTATGTGATTAAATCATATATTATATCTTCTTCACCGGCGATATAATGCGCGAGAGCTGATGTAGTGCAGCGCGCGTGATTCTGGAGCGGCGCTCGCGCTTTATTCACGCGTTTGTGCGCGTGAACACGAACAATGACTTCAGCCGAGCGCGTTATGATATTACAATAGACGCGTTTGTCTACAAAATCTTTGTTTTATTTGCTGTGTGATGAGCTTATTCGTGTGTGTTTCGATAGTTCGTGTTGTGATGATGTTTTATAGCGGAGTTTCTAGTGTTTTCTGAGGAGGGCGGGGCTACTGACGTCACGGCCGCGGCATGATGGTGCAATAATTAAACGGATAATTAATTAATTTATAGTGGCATGATAGCTTGAATATGGAAGTATTTAATATTAGTATAACAACGAAATTATCAATAATAAAATATTATAATTACTAAAATGTTAATAATTACAATAAAAGCAAATGTATGTTTCAAAAGATGCTGGAAAGCTCGTTAATATCACTGTGGTGTGTGTGTGTGTGTGTGTGTGTGTGTGTGTGTGTGTGTGTGTGTATGCGCAGGCGTCTCTATCCATGGCCCCCATGAACATCTTCAGGCAAGGAGCCGACGAGGAGAAGGCCGAGACGGCTCGACTGGTGAGTGTGCGCCTCGTCCCTGAACATGATTATCAGTCACAGTACGCCCGGCGGGTAACAAGAGCTCTCTCTGCGCTTTCAGTCCTCCTTCATCGGCGCCATTGCCATCGGAGATCTGGTGAAAAGCACTCTGGGACCCAAGGGAATGGTACGTGTGCCCGCCGCTCCGTTACGATCATTACCCGGGGATTATGACTCGTTAATAACCTCTGACCTCACAGGACAAGATCCTGCTGGGCGGCGGCAGGGACAGTCAGGTGACCGTGACCAATGACGGCGCCACCATCCTGAAGGCCATCGGGGTCGACAACCCCGCCGCCAAAGTGCTCGTGGGTGAGTGTGTGCTTATAATATGCATAATTACACGCTCGCATATACGCTCTTATAGGCTCTTTTTAGACCCCAAACGACGTTTGCTAAAATTAAAAGAAATGTTCTCGTTGTCCAAATGACATAAAACTTTGTACACTTTCTAGATCTACAAATAAAAACAAATTGGAGCGATATCTTTTTATGTTAGTGTAGAAAAAAAAGTCACACTCAGGGTCTCCAGAGACGCCAGGCAACAAAATGTAATTTTGTAACAAAATAAATGTTTTTTTTTTTTAAACAAATGTAATTTTACTGTTTATTAATGTTTTTACTTCATATTTGTGCAGTTTTTAGAGGATTTATCATATTTTTTACATTTACATAACAAATAGGTTTTTAACAAAAACATCTTTTTATGTAAAATTCACTTTATAAAAGACCCACATTTCTAACTTTCATTCATGGGGATAACATGATAATCTGACATGGTTTAGTGTGAGATTTTTGCCCATCTTTTGGAAAATGCAGTTTTAAAAGTAAAACAATTATCACTTTTAACCCTTTAAGAGCGGATGGAGCGCCGGCGCTCTCATTTGCGTGTCTCTCTTTAAGAGCCGATAAAAACTGAACCCTTATAGGTAGCACAAAAATTCTTTTTGCATAAAAAACCAGAGACTTTACACGCTCAGATCAAACTTCTGTTGTGTTGTTTTCACCCTCTGAGTCTGAGTAATATGCGTTTACAACAAAAACAGCACAGCCGCTAACTGAATACAAATATGTATATTTCACGTGCTCATAACTTCATGAAAAAATGCACAGATCATAGAAAATGATCATTATTTAAAGCAGATTCTCAAGATTAGAATGAACCCAAAATCATTGCGTTGGTCACAAGATATTACTCACGGAATGATTTAACATACTTGAGATGCAGCTCACATGTAGGAGAGCATCACCAAAAAATAATTTTTATCCGATCTTTTTGCGTTCCTGAGTTATTCCATGTCAAACAATAAAAAAAAAGAGAAATTATTTTAAAAAGTTGTATATATTTTTTGTCTCATGTTTCTCAGCATGAAAATGTCCTAATGGAATTTATATTTTCTAAAACATTAAAAAGTGTTCTATCAAATGATACCTACCTTCTGACTCTCCTTGCTACAGTTTTGGAGTAATGAGTCTTTTTTGTTTGAGTTTAAGCCTTCAGGTCTTAAAGGGTTAACAGTAGATGGCGCCAGAGCTCCACTATGTGCTATTTGACTGACTGAAAGACATCTTTTCATTTGGATTCATATCTAAATATTATGAAAGCACATTTGACAACAAAAATAATTTGTCAAAGTTTAGCATTTTTTTTTTTTTAATAAAAAAAATCAGTTTTTCAATATTGTTACATTATGAAAATCCTCAAAATCAACATTATTGCAAAACTTCTTTTTTTTTCAGTACAAATTTTTATTTTTATTGTTATAATTGTGATTTGATAATATTTAGATATGAATCCAGCTGAAAATCCTTGTGAAAAGAGTCTTTCAGTCTTTTAAAACTGCATTTTCCAAAAGACAGACAAAAATCTTCACTAAATCATGTCAAATTATCCATGTTATCCCCATGAATGAAAGTTAGAAATGTGGGTCTTTATGTAAAAGTACATTTTACAAATGCTGTTCTTAACCTACTCAATAAAATATTTATTTATATAAATTTAAAAAAATATATAAATCCTCCAAAAACTGCACAAATGTGGAGTAAAAACATTAATAAACAGAGTAAAATTACATTTGTTTTCAAAAAAACAAAGCAATTTTGTTATAAAAATAAATTTTGTTGCCAAAGTCCCTGAGTGTACTTCCCAAAGGAAGACCGCACAAACACGTGCTAATGACTGTGCTCTGTCAGACATGTCGAAGGTGCAGGATGACGAGGTGGGCGACGGGACGACCTCCGTGACGGTGCTGGCCGCTGAGCTGCTGCGGGTACGACTGCGACTTAATTAACCCGCTTTATTTACCGCCGGCGGCGTCTTCTTGATGATGTGTGATGATTTGTGCCGCAGGAAGCCGAGCTGCTGATCGCCAAGAAGATCCATCCTCAGATCATCATCTCCGGCTGGAGGAAGGCCACTCAGGCGGCCCGCGACGCGCTCCGGGAGGCAGCCGTGGATCATGGGTAAGGATGGCCTGCTGTGTGTGTGTGAACAGCAGAGGCGGTGGACGTGAGCGTGTGTGTTTCTCCGCAGAAACGACGAGCAGAAGTTCCAGGTGGATCTGATGAACATCGCGCGCACCACGCTGTCCTCCAAGCTGCTGACGCACCACAAGGATCACTTCGCCCGGCTGGCGGTGGAGGCCGTGATGAGGCTCAAGGGATCCGGAAACCTGGAGGCCATCCACGTCATCAAGAAGCTGGGCGGCAGCATGACCGACTCCTACCTGGACGAAGGTGTGTGAGGATTCCCACTCTGCGTATCCGCTCAGATGCCGTTTGTTAGTAATAGCATTCATGCGCACACATCTGCGTCAAGTGACCGCTGCTCTTGTTCCTCGCAGGCTTCCTGCTGGACAAGAGGATCGGAGTGAACCAGCCCAAGAGGATCGAGAACGCCAACATCCTCATCGCCAACACCGGCATGGACACGGACAAGATCAAGGTACGGCCTCGTTCACTCACGAGCGCTGATGTGGCACCAGCAGCACGAGTAACATGAGCGTGTGTCCCGCAGATCTTCGGCTCCAGGGTGCGCGTGGACTCCACGGCGAAGGTGGCCGAGATCGAGATGGCCGAGAAGGAGAAGATGAAGGAGAAGGTGGAGCGCATCCTCAAACACGGCATCAACTGCTTCATCAACAGGTGCCTTGATGCCACGTTAAGAGTGTTTTCGGTCATCGACTCGTGTCTGCAGTGATGCAAATCAGCCTTTTCATAAAGTGACACGTATGAGTAATTCGGCACTCGTGGCTATTTCATTCGAATGACATCAAATTGTGAATTTAAGAGATCAAACGTAATTGTAACAATGTTCAAGTTCACGGAAGGAGAAAAATGTTCAACGTAAATTTAATTGTAAAATATGTATAAACAACAAAACGATAGGAGCGGCAGCCATCATGGCTTATAAGCATAATAAAAACAGTAACGTAAAATTATGTTCTAGGCTCTTGGCCCTGCTTCATACCACAAAAATTTAATAAAAATGTATGAACAGGGTTCCAGGCTGTGACTAAATGGTCACATTTTGCGAGCTTTTTTCATTGCCTGTGTGAGCAAAATTTTGCGAGCGGCCGCACTGGCGACAACTACTCACGAGCCGATCTTGGTCAAGCGACACTGTTACTACACAGCGCTGGGAGATCCCGTAAGGAAAGCATTTGAGTTCGCCACAGAATTAATTACATTGCTGCTCAAATTTAGCACAGAATTCTCCATTATTAACCGTAGATATAAGATCAAACGGTGCTGACATGGAAACCAGAAGAAACATTGTGCTATAAATGAACACGTTATAGAGGGCTTTCAGTCGATAAATTACAATATTCGCCATGGATTTAATGTAGTAACACTAAAATGCTTTCAAGTACTTTACACATCTTTTTCCAGCACTTCAAAACTCTAATGTTATCATATTTAAATATGAATAAAAACATTATTTGTTCATCATTTATAGGTAACTAAAATGAAACGTTTCAACATGTAGGAAAACTCACTTATTAAAAAATAAAAAAAGAGATTAAATTCCCATTTTAAGCAGTGTGCCATTTCCACTCCCTAATATACCTACCAGTGTCAGTTGCGCTGCCTCACTGCCATTCACAAATCCAACAGAGTTGATTCCAACATAGAAATACATTTTGTATTTTACTGCATTTTCAGCTTAATTCTTAATACCGCAATATGTCCAGGTATACCCGAATGTATGTTGTTCCTAATTTCCTTTGCCTCATCATTTTGAAAATATGTCAGGTTTCTAATAAAATAATAAAAACATTTGGTTGTAAATGGCGGCAGATATTGCGGTAATGAGAAAAATCTGTTAAAATCAAATAAAAATGTCAATTAAAAAAAAAATAATAATTTCAGAGTCTCAAGTAAGTGCATAGCTGTTAATCCTTTTTTTTATTTTATTTTTTTATGTGCAAATGTATTAGCTTTCTTAACAATATTGACATTTCTAGGCTGTTTGGTAGACTTGTTTAGGAAAATGTTCAAAAAGGTGTGAAATTGTCAGTAAAGCTTATAAAATGAATGATTACAAACAACTTAGACCTTGCTCTTAATGTCTAAAAAGGAAATTTGTTGATGCAAACATTTTAAAATGTTCTATGTTTGAAATCTTTAAGATTTCATGAATCACCTAATGTTTAGAAGCGGAAGTATGTGATTTCGGAAGCAGCCACTGTGTTTATGAATGGGTCGTTGAATCACTTACTCGACCGATTCATTCAGAACAGCTGATTAATTCAGGAACAAACCCGAGTGTGTTTGAGTTTCTGACATGAGAGCATTGTGTTGTTGTTGATCCTCAGGCAGCTGATCTATAACTACCCTGAGCAGCTGTTTGCCGGCGCTGGCGTGATGGCCATCGAACACGCTGATTTCGCAGGAGTGGAGCGCTTGGCCCTCGTCACAGGTACACAAACGCACTGCTGTGATAAGTGTATCCCAGTGTGACTCATTGGGCTGGTTTGAGCTGTTTGTTTGTTGAATGTGCAGGTGGTGAGATCGCGTCTACCTTTGACCATCCTGAGCTGGTGAAGCTCGGCCACTGCAAGCTGATAGAGGAAGTGATGATTGGAGAAGACATGCTCATTCACTTCTCAGGAGTGGACATGGGTATGTGCTGGGCAAACAAATCTAATTGCAGTTTCTCGGATTGAAATTACAGTACTCCGTAGTCTAAATTGCTTTATTTATTAATGTTAAACCGTCAAGCTTTTATTTTGGTGGAAGCCCTTAAGTCTTCTCGTTTGTTGACAATAAGCCGCTCTGAGATGCTGAAAACACAGCTGATGTGTTCCCATGTGCAGGTGAAGCGTGCACCATCGTCCTGCGCGGGGCGACGCAGCAGATCCTGGACGAGGCCGAGCGCTCGCTGCACGACGCCCTGTGTGTGCTGGCGCAGACCGTTAAAGAGACACGCACCGTATTCGGCGGAGGTCAGTACGTCAGCGGCTCTCTGACCAATGTTTGCTGAGACTCTCACTCACGCCTGTGTGTTTGTGTTTCAGGATGCTCTGAGATGCTGATGGCTAAAGTGGTGACAGATCTGGCCAACCGGACGCCAGGCAAAGAGGCCGTGGCCATGGAGTCCTTCGCTAAAGCTCTGAGGATGGTGCGTCACGTCATATCAGCTCATATTTGGCTGTTTAGAGAGGATCAGTGCAATGATGCAAAAATATCACCCAAAAATGAAAACTATCCCATGATTTACTCACCCTCAAGCCATCCTAGATGTATAAGACTTTTTTCTTTCAGTCAAACACAATCTAAGTTATGTTTAAAAAACGGCTGAACTCGACTCTGGTGAATGCACGGACGGATGTTACCGGAAGCTAGTCTATAAAGTTATAAACATGGCCATTTTTCTTATAAAACTACTTTGCTTCAGAAGGCCTTTATTTACCCCCTGGAGTCATATGGATTACTTTTTATGATGGAAGGATGTTCTTTTATTTGCTCCCATTATAAAGCTTGGAAGAGCCAGGATATTTATTAATATAACTCTGAAAGAAGAAAGTCATACACACATAGGATGGCTTGAGGGTGGGTAATCTAGGTGATCATTTTCATTTTTGGTTGAACTAACCCTTTAACATCTCCATTAGGAGGCTATATTTCTCCCCTTAAATTGGTTTCCAGGTGTATTTTCACATGTTTTCTTATCTTTTTAAATGTATGCATCATATATTTAGGCATTTACAGTGCAATTACAGTCACATAATGCATAAATCATTGGAAACAAATTAAATGATGTGAAAGTAAAACCCCCAGAAGGTGTCAAAGGGTTAATTAGTGAGTCATTGAATGATTCACTTAACCAACTTGTTCACAAACACAGATTCATTCAGGAAAGAAGCTACTCACTGTTTTAATTGTTGAATCATTCACTCAACTGATTTGCTCAAATGTGGATTCATTCAGAAACTAAACACCAGTGTGTTGCTTGAAGATGTGCAACAGTTCTATTTTTTTTTTTCTTGGCAAAAAGAGCAAAAACTGACTTATCATCTAAACTGTCAGTCACTTAAAATTAACGTCTTGTTTATTGAACTGCTTGCAATTGTGCTGATATTGGGGAAAAACAGCACGCTTAACTATATCATATGATGTAAATGTGTATAAAATGTTTTGTTTTTTTTTGCCCTTGTATCTGGAGTGTTGAGGGCATTTTAGTTAATTTTGGTGTCAATTCAGCGTCTGTTAATTTCTGAACCTGGATCAATGCCTCTTTTAAAAGCTTAAGGCTGTTTGTTGTTGCAGCTGCCCACCATCATCGCCGATAACGCAGGATATGACAGCGCAGAGCTGGTGTCCCAGCTGAGAGCCGCCCACCAGGACAACAAGATCACTTTTGGCCTGGGTAAGTCTCTCACACACACCTAATGTCACAGTTGCCCCAAGTCCCAGCTCTGACCTTTGACCCCTGCCATTTGACAGACATGACCCAGGGCTGCGTGGGAGACATGGCGGCGCTGGGCATCACCGAGAGCTTCCAGGTGAAGAGACAGGTGCTGCTGAGCGCCGCTGAGGCGGCCGAGATGATCCTGCGTGTGGACAACATCATCAAAGCTGCTCCCAGGTAATGGCTCAGACACGTCTCCTGCATGTCTCGCCTGAGCTTCATGTGCCAGATCCCAGCACAGTTCGAGACATTGACATGTCATGTCAGCTTTATTAATCACCATGGGTTTAATGTAGTAACACTTACTGAAACTATGGTATTGTGGCAGAAATATTCGAATGCTTTTACATATTAATTTCAGGGTTCATGCAAACTTTTGGGAGTTAAATTCAAGGACTTTTAGTGTTTCACTCTTTTTCCAACACTTCAAAGCTGTAAATATCCAATTTGAATGTTATTTTTAATGTGGTGATTTGTAAAGCAAAGTTTAAGGATGAAGGAAAACTAACACTTCTAGGCAAACAAGACATAAAGTTACCACTAGATGGCAGCAGAGAAGCACTTATTGACACTAATATGTGGAAAAGTCTCATGAAAAACAAACTTCTTCAAATTGTGACTGAATTACAAGCAAGTGGTACATTTAATAAGAGTAGAATATTTACATTCTTCCCTACAAAAATGTTTTTGCACGTTACTGTTTAATTTGATCTGCATCGCAATTCAAGCTCTCAAATGTTAGTCTGGAGCCCTGAATAGGGTCGTTATTGAGCTGGAGTCAGTTCAGTGTTGATTCGGATCAGTTCAGGAACACTGTGGACATGTGGTTTGGCTTCAGCAGACGTCTCGGTTCATCTCAGTGCTGTCTGTGAGAATCAGCCGAGAGGTTGTTGAGGGTTTCTTGCATGTTTTTAACGTGTTTGTGTGTGCTGTGTTTCAGGAAGCGTGTCCCGGATCATCACCCCTGCTAAGCGCGCACTGCTAGCGGCCCGTGTATTTATTGACCGGAAGCTGATTCTCTTTCTTTTGTAGTTTCTTGTGCAGTTGCACTTGTCAAGCATTGTGTGAATGTCAGCACTGACCTTTTGTTTACTTAATAAAACTGTCATGAACAAATGAAACCTGTTGTGTTTGATTCTCTTGCCAAGTCAGCTTTATTTCTACAGCGCTTTATACAGTACAGATTGTTTCAAAGCAGCTTTACAGTGATAAACGGGAAAATAACCGAATCAGTGATGCACACTTCATCAAATATGAGACTAATTCATATTCTGGTGTGAAGCGGCTCTACTGAAGACAAGTGTCAGTTCAGTTCACAAGATCCTGATTGCATTCACACCTTTTGTTCAGACTCATTGTTCCATTTCTGTCCAAACTTTTTTTCAGTTTCAGTTGAATATTTTCATGTCCGTACAAATATTTACTCAATTTGTTTGGGGGGAAAATGAGTTTTTTAAAATTATTGTATTATTGTAAAGATGGTCTTTGTTTGCGCTTAGGACACGTTCAAAGAAAGTGCTGAATTCCTGTTTAGAGTTTTGGGGAAATATTAAACGGGAACAGGAAATATGCAACAGGAATGATGTTTATAGTTGAAAGAAATGAGTCTTTGTTTTAGAAAACCACTGTAATATTAGCCGTTTGACTCGTGCACACGTCCTGAAATCTCATTTCTTCACCTCTGGTCTGTTTGCTGAGTGTTAAATCAACACATGAAAGGGTCGCAGTGACCTTAAATCTGACTGAAATCTACATTCAAACATCGGCTGGAGTCACTGAGGCTCTGAATGAGTGCTTTATCCTGTCAGCATGAGGACGGGTCTGATCCTGCTGGGATTTCTGGGCTTTGTTCAGAGTCTGGTAAGGTAAGGACATGCTACATTGGTTTGTCTCTTTTGTGATTAAAACCTGCTGATTACTAAAGGCTTAAATGCCCATGAATTATCTATTTCAGTGTTTTAGCCATGATTTTAGCAGTAATACCATAGTAACTACAAAAAAACATGGTTTTGCAGAAATCATAGTAACTACAAAATAACCATTGTTTAACTGAATTTTGTTGTAAAATCATAGTACCTACGCAATTAATCATGGTTTCACTACAGCACTTAGAGCTTGACTATGGTTTTATTGTAAAACTCAAGAAACAAAACTAAATATAGCTGCAAGCAACAATTACTGGGGTTCAAGCATGTCAAGGCCAACCCGAAATGACACCATAAAATATCCATGATGGAGAATACGCTGGAGTTTCGTTCCGATCACCCTCCGTTAACCTTGTCTAATAGGTGCTCAAACTTCATTGGCCGATGGTGGACATGTTTTTTGAGATACATCAATCTCCTCATAGACACCCATGGCACCTCGGACAAAGACATTGCATGCAAATTTTCAAGTCAATCGGACTAATAGCTTGCTGTTATAGCGCAACCAAATGGCCAGTTTCAGTGTCCTTTTTTCACGTGACAACAGAATGAGTTCTTACATAGGTGTTTTGGCGCCCCTTAGAGACCGTGAATCTGAATTTTGAGCTTTTTTTTTGGATAATATTGACAATCAGACTCCAGAGAATCTCACTGCGCTGGTTTGGTTCTGATCGGGCCATAAACCTTGGACTAGTTTGCGAAAAATCCAGAATATGCACTTGAACCCCTAAATATGCTCATGCCTCATGCTGTGATAGAAATAATTACGCATTATTTAATAACTTTTTGAGAGAATATACTGGGAGGGTTTAAGCATAATGATGTATTTTTCCGTTTCAGGGTCCCGTTAAGTCGATTGCCCTCGGTGCGCAGTCGACTTCGAGCCGCTGAGCAGCTGGATGAGTTCTTGCGTGAGCACCAACCGGACGTCTTCTCTCGGCGTTACGCCCAGTGTTACCCTCCCGCACAACACTACCTCAGTACGGGCGGCAGAGCCAGAGAGAGACTCTACAACTTCATGGACGTGAGCCGTGCTCTGTGTTCCTCTGCTGTTACACACTCTCTTATATGTGCTCTAAACTTACCTGAGAAATTAGGTCTTTAATAATGCCTGTACTGAAAGTCAGGAAAGATGGTTCTTAGAAAGTCAATTTAGTGCTGATATTTCTACAAAATATCACAAATATATTTCTTTTAAAAAGGCCAAAGATTAAGACTGAAACAGACATTAAGTGAGGTGTGGTTGTGTGTTATGAAGGCGCAGTTCTTCGGTCAGATCAGTCTGGGTAAACCGGAGCAGAACTTCACGGTGGTGTTCGACACGGGGTCCTCTGACCTCTGGGTCCCGTCGTCCTACTGCGTGAGCCAAGCGTGTGGTAACTAACACACACTCATCCAGTGTTCATGTGAAAGCTGGCATACAGTACGAATGCTGATGAAGTGACGTGGATGTTGTTTGTGCTGTTGGGTCGTTGTGTTCTTCTCTTGGCACAGCGATGCACCACAAGTTCAAGGCCTTTGAATCGAGCACGTACACACATGACGGGCGAGTCTTTGGCATCCATTACGGCTCTGGTCACCTGCTGGGGGTGATGGCCAGAGAAGAACTAAAGGTATCTGTTCACCATCAACCAAAAGGGCTTTTTTGAGATGGTCTGTTGGGCCACATGCAGATTAAATCTAACCTTTACTTTTATTAAAATATTGTTTTTTTGCTTTGGCTTCAGGTGGGATCTGTGCGGGTTCAGAATCAGGTGTTTGGCGAGGCTGTATATGAGCCCGGTTTTTCTTTCGTCCTGGCCCAGTTTGACGGGGTTCTGGGTCTGGGTTTCCCTCAGCTGGCAGAGGAGCTGGGCTCTCCTGTGTTTGACAGTATGGTAGCACAAGGCATGCTGGATGAGCCCGTCTTCTCCTTCTATCTCAAGTGAGAAATCACCACTTCATCACTTACAGATCTACACTTTGTAGTTAGCAGCAATTATTGCAAGTTACCACTTCAACTGATGCTGCGACATTGGAAAGATGAAATCTCTATAAAGATAGAGAACTGGACAATGATTCCCAGTCAAATCAGGAACTTAGACACTGCATCAGTAACCGACGCTATGGGAATGTATAGGCCTGTATAGAAAGTGAAGTGACATGTGGCCAAGAATGGAAACCCATACTCAGAATTTGTGCTCTGCATTTAACCCATCCAAGTGCACACACACAGCAGTGAACACACACAGCAGTGAACACACACCCGGAGCAGTGGGCAGCCATTGCTGCGGCGCCCGGGGAGCAATTGGGGGTACGGTGCCTTGCTCAAGGGTCTCACCTCAGTCGTGGTATTGAGGGTGGGGAGAGCGNTTGTTATCTGTTTGACAGATCTCGAAATGCCTCCACACAGCTGACATGTTGTAAGTTTAAGTTTTTGGCGCTCAAGCTACGTTCATGGTCGTCGCGCGTGCACATGAAACACGCCCCCCTATCGGTTTGGCTCATCGGCAGAAATATTCATATCGGCCGATGCCGATGATGGTCATTTTAAGCTTTTATCGGCCGATACCGATGTTGTGCCGATATTATCGTGCATCCCTATCAAATACTTGGGCAAAAATTAATAAAAGGACATATACTTCTTGAAAAAGGACCACAAGCAAGCCTCTGCAGCTGTGCAACACCGCAGCTTCCATTCGGATTAATTGATTTCTTTTCAAATGGAATGACAAAGTTTATCGCAAGGTAAGTCTTGGCTATATTGTTATTGTTTGTTGCTAGTTTAACAAGTTTTCTAAAGGGTGATGAATTTGCGTGACTTCAGATGCGTCACGCGCTCGATGGTTTGTTGTGCTTAGAGCTGATTTGGGATATTCGCTGCTGCAGCACATATTTGGGAATGAATGAATAGTAAAATGTGGTGTTTTGTACCATCGTGTGGGGTAGTAAATAGAGAACTTAATCGGGAATGTCACACCAAAAGACTTGTATTTTTCACAAGTTTTTGTCTTCAAGTCTCGAGTCAAGTCTCGGGTTAGTAGTTCACGAGTCTAAGTCAAGTCGTAAGTCGTTTATTTTTGCGACTTAAGTGTGACTCGAGTCCAAGTCGCAGACTCAAGTTTCCATCTCTGGCTTGCTCCCTCTTTTGCTGTTAGAAAACAGGATTTAAAGACATGCAGTGAAAATTTAGCGATGAAAAGGCATGGCCGCAGACTGATCTTGCGAGTCTCACTTTCAGACACAAAATGTATTTAAATTAGTTATTTGCAGTGATTTACTAAGGTTTGCTTTACAAGGTTTAAATCCCGTCTGGCTACTCATAATGGATGCGCATTAGGTCAGTAGGTGGTCTTTTAGTGGCTGTTCAAACACATTTGACCACATGAGCGTCTACGCTACGAAAGCAATCCGGTCAAATGTGTTTTCAACTACCTCTGGAAGTAGTCGAAAGCGAACAAGCTCAAAATGTTTTACACCCTATTCACACCTGTATTTAGCATCATCCCAAAACACATCTTAATACCAGGTGGAAACAAGGCCTGAGACATTCTCACATTCATGTTCGATTATCAGTTCAACTTTTCACTCAATTTTCTGTGCTGATAATTAGTGAAGTGAAGTGACATGTGGCCAAGTATGGTGACCCATACTCGGAATTTGTGCTCTGCATTTAACCCATCCAAGTGCACACACACAGCAGTGAACACACACACCGTGAACACACACCCGGAGCAGTGGGCAGCCATTGCTGCGGCGCCCGGGGAGCAGTTGGGGGTACGGTGCCTTGCTCAAGGGTCTCACCTCAGTCGTGGTATTGAGGGTGGGGAGAGCGCTGGACATTCACTCCCCTCACCGACAATCCCTGCCGGACCTGAGACTCGAACCCATGACCTTTGGGTTACAAGTCCGACTCTCTATCCATTAGGCCACGACTGCCCCTATACAATATCAATTGTACTAAAAAAATATTACATGGGAAAATTGCAAAATTTTAGTTCTTTTACTAGTTCACAGTATGTGTTCATCACTATTACAGGAACAACGGCTCAGAGTTCGGAGGGGAGCTGCTGTTTGGAGGCGTGGATGAAACACGGTTTGTTTCTCCCGTCAGCTGGGTTCCAGTCACTCAGAAGGGCTACTGGCAGATCAGATTAGATGCGTGAGTGAGTTCACTTCCATTAAACACTCATTTCACAAAGACTTAAGAGACCAGTGTGTGTTTGTGTCTAGTGTGAAGGTTCAGGGAGCTCTGAGTTTCTGCTATCGCAGTCCTCAAGGCTGTCAAGCTATAGTGGACACGGGAACCTCTCTGATCGGCGGCCCAGCCAGAGACGTCCTGCTCCTCCAGCAGTTTATCGGAGCGACACCCACCGCGGTTGGAGAGGCGAGTATAACCCCCGGACTGACGTAACGACCTATAGATGGCTGGGCAGTGGTAGCACTGGTTCAGCTCCGTAAAAGAGTCAAGTCCACGAGTTTTGAGTCGGTTATCCAGTGATCAGGTGACTTCACTGATGTTGATGAACGCCTTCCGTAAACAAAGTTTGTTTGTTTGTGGGGTTTAGTATCTGTTGGACTGTGTCAGGATCAGCAGTCTTCCTGTAGTGTCCTTCCTGATCAACAATGTGGAGTTTTCCCTCACTGGAGAGCAGTATGTCAGGAGGGTGAGTCCAACGCCAACACAAACTCATTTATTCTGCTGCACGTGATTTACTTTGGACTAATGGACTTAATAATACTGTACGTTCTTCTTTTGCTCTTGGGTCTATGGCAGCCCAAAGAACAGTGTATAAGAAAGTTGGGAAATTTGCCACACAGATAGAGGACAGTTTTACTAGAGCAAATTTAGAGTCTCAATCTCAAACTTTCTGGTAGCTCCAAAAGATCAAACTTAAAACAAAAATTGTTTCCCATGCAGAGTGCGTCCCAGTGTGAAGGCTGCACACTTCGAAGGCCGCATTTGAAGTGTGATTGCGTCAGAGCGGCACGACGAAAGCCGTCCCAATTCAAAGGCTACACCCTCCGAAGGCTGCATTCGAAGGTCGATTGAAAGTGAATTCAAATGCGCCCTCCGTTTCTCAGGCAAATGAAGGGTACAACAGATGGACCCTTCACGACCTTGCCTATACCAGAATTCATTGTGTGCTGGTGAGGGCTTTTATTCAAAGAAATTGCAAACGAAGTTGCTCTATACATTATTTATATTTGTTATGATATAAAGGTGACGTTACACAGTTTAACCATACATATTTGACCTGGTTATGGTCCGGTCTCCCATCGTCACTGGAGTTGAAGCGTGACAAAATCCAAGAAAAAGAGAAATAAACTTTTCTGCCTCCATTTGTCTTTTTAAAATCACCTCACAAAGGTCACACGTCTGCTTGGCCATGTATCGACGCTCGGTTCAGTGTTGCCAAGTCTGGAGCTGAACTACTTCTACACTGTTGCTGTGGGTTGTAGTCCACGGGTTGAAGTTGTCTTTACTTTAGCGATATTTCCCTCTGTGTTTGGGCTAGTTTTGTCTGTGATTTCGCTACTTTGGATTAGCAATTGGGAGGGTTTTGTTTTGCAGACCTGGCAACCTGGACTTTGAAGTCCGCAGCCTTCACCTTGGGATGCACCTATTAGCTGTTTCCATCACCCTGTTTTTATGCACATTTTGAAGTATCGCATCAGAAACGAGTGATGGAAACATCAAATTTCGAATAAAAATCCATTAATTCGCAAAAAAGTTTTTGAGCTCGCTTGAGGTGGTTTTTGACTTGCAAAAAGAGTTAATGCGAATAATGGGAGATGGAAACAGTTTTGCCCAATAAATTCTGTTGTAGCGAACATTAAACCCAAATCGTAATTGGCCGTTTCCACGGATGGTGTGAAGAAAACTTTGTTTGACTCTGTTATGAATTATGGCTTGCCATGGATAGAGTCATGAGCACTTTTGTACTGGAGAATACTAAGTATTTAGGCGAAACCTTTACGAACGTTCGGTCACAGTGTTTTATTTATGTTGGTTACTAGGTTAACAATACCACTGTCATCCGCTCGAACAACTTGATGGAAACCCACCTAATTCGCATTTGTCTTTTTTGCGAACTTTGAAAAGATTCGCTTCACGTTTGGATGGAAATCTGGCAACCTCAAACATGAACGCTAGAGGAGGATTGTTACCAATGCAAGATAATGCAAATGTCTGCTGAACTGGTTTTCTCTGCAGGAGACGCTGAACAATAAGGAGATCTGCTTCAGTGGCTTTCAGTCCATAGACATCCCTTCTCCAGCTGGACCCGTCTGGATTCTGGGGGACGTTTTCCTCTCTCAGTTTTACAGCATCTACGACAGAGGTCATAATCGGGTGGGATTGGCTCATCTTGCAGGAAAGTCGTAAAGATCATTGTATAGATCACGTGTGTTGCTTATCTCTGAACATGCTTGTAGATGCAGATGAAGCTAATGCGAGTGTTTATTAAAACATTAAACTTCATCCTTTACTCTCTGTCTGCTGGGCCATTATACACCTGCACCGGACATTAGACATCATGGTTTTCATTGGGTTTTGGCAACAACAATCTCACAAAAATGTTATCATTAGAGACTACTAACAACTATCATGAACAAATCAAATACGTTTTGTTAAATTATTCTTAAAAATATCAGCAAATAAGCATGTGCAATTGAACATTTTAAAGGTCTAATGATGTTTTCATTATGTTTGGAAGCACTGCAGTCTCACATCAGTTTCACACAGAAAGATTTATGGCATAGTTACTTTTTGTCCATCCTTTGAATTTTCGGTCTACATCATTGTCTTCTGTGTATCAGAACAATTCCTCATGTCATCACATTCATGATCAGTAAATCAGTGTCTGTATTTGCACATGTATTTCATTTGAAGAAGACATGAAATATGAACTGTGTCCATAACTTGAAACACGCTTGCTCCAGTCTGGATATGAACTGTGATCCGCGTTGACAGTGTTGTTAAACTCATCGCGGCGTTTCACACAGAAACTGCTCATTTTTAGTGAATGTTATGTGAACAAACCAGATAACACAAGTATAATCCATAAACAATTGAACAGTTAAGTACATTATTTTAAAATATGCTGTTAAATATAAATAAATAAATATGTAAATACAATTATACAAAATGAAATATAAAAAGGCAATGAATCAAATTACGCTACATTCGAAAGTTCGCCATATTTCACAATTTCGAATAATTGTTTTTAGTGTCATAACTAGGTAAAGTCATGAATAAAATTGTTAAATGTGGGTATTAAGCAAAATTTACTTTTATGAATAAGATATTTTTCTAATAGAATAACATTTCCTATATAAGCTATTATTATTAGATAAATTATTATAACATTATTATTATTAATAAAGTATTACTACAATGAGAAAAATGACATTATATCACACAGTTTTAAGACAATATCTGGTTTTTGAAGCAATAGATTTTTATAGATCAGACCTAAATTCCTTTACATTTGAAGAAAAAAACAAGATGATCATTTGATTCAAGAAATTACGTTTCAAATGAACATTACCAAATTTTAGTTTAGTATATTTTATGTAAATTGAAGTTTATTTCTCTAACTTTGTAGCTGACACAACATTTATAAAGTAAGAACCATGCTTTTTTCCAATTAATTTCAGGGGAAGTTGATGAAACTCCCTCAAATGCTACCTCCCTCTGTCCTGCCTCACAAAACGAGATGATTGAATGTTGTGCATCATTCTGATTGTATAGTTGAAGAGCTGAAAAATGTAAAAATGTTATGGCTAATGAAGCAAGTGATGCGAGCAGCTCGCTGTGTGTGTGCAGTAGAAGAGCACTTCATTGAACTGTCCAACATCACCAGTTTCAATGCCGACTCAACGATCACTGAGGGAATCGAAAATGCTTGCATTTGAAAGGTTTGAATGATCTGTGAAATGAAAGGTGCAGTTGGAGGAGTTTCCGTGAGAAGCACCCGAAGCAGTTTATGGACATTGTTTTGCCCATGAACTGAATTTGGTACGGTTTCTTAAACATGCATACATTTAAAGACTGTTATGTCCATAAATTAAAATGACTATAATCCATCTACTTTCTCCAGAATAAACTGGAGTCTCCTTTCAGTGTATTAAGGAGAGCTGCGCCCCCTGCTGAATGGTTTGTGCGATGACAGAAAAATGCACACTCTAAAAAATGCTGGGTTAAAAACAACCCAAGTTGGGTTGAAAATGGACAAACCCAGCGATTGGGTTGTTTTAACCCAGCGGCTGGGTTAAATGTTTGCCCAACCTGCTGGGTAGTTTTATTTAACCCAAATATTGTTTAAAAATTACTGTATTTCTTGCTTAAAATGAACCCAAAATATGTTGGAAATTAACATTTTATTAATATGTTTAATAAACAAACATTTATTAATACTTTTTTTGAATAATATTTAAACAATAAACATTTATTAAATTGCTTATTAATAAATGCTCACCTTTTGATTATTATTGTTGCCTCTAGTAATTATGAGTCTGATTTTTAATTTCACTCTAAAAAATGCTGGGTTAAAAAAACCCAAGCTGGGTAAAATATGGACAAACCCAGCAGGTTGGGTTAAAAGGCACCTATTATGCCCTCTTTCACATGATGTAATATAAGTCTCTGGTCTGGTCAAGTTTCAGCTAAAAATACCTCACAAATTTGCCCCTATTTGGGGGTGAGCAAAAACACGCCTTTTACTATATTACTATATTGCTGGCTAAAAAAATAAATCCAAAATTGGTTGAAAAAAATGGCTGGGTAAAAACAACCCAATCCCTGGTTTTGTCCATATTTAACCCAGCAGTTTTTAGAGTGTTCCAACCTATTTTGGGTTCATTTTAAGCCAGACATATAGTCATTTGTAAACAATTGTTGGGTTAAATAAAACTACCCAGCAGGCTGGGCAAACTTTTAACCCAACTGCTGGGTCAAAACAACCCAATCGCTGGGTTTGTCCATTTTCAACCCAACTTGGGTTGTTTTTAACCCAGCATTTTTTAGAGTGCAGAATCGCCCCATTGAGATTTCCAGAACTTTGAGTCAGTACCACAAGAAAGTTTCTTGAAAAAGAAATTTGAGCCTCCCTGTATTTAAAAAGTGAATTTCTTTTTTTGATACCCCTTAATCTCTGACATTTAAGAGCATTAAAATCTAATTTCACCAAATTAAGAAAAGAACAATAAGAAACAAAGAACTTAAACCTCCCAAATTAGTCAGGTGACTAATGAAAACAAACAGACCCACCGGGATCTCGTCCATGCAACAAGATATCAATAAATATTACAAATCTGCAGTATGAAGTCATCCAAAGTAAACATCAACTGTAAATATGTGTCTGTTTTCTCTGAGTATTTTCCAAGCATCAATATTAACCTTTTTACTTTAGTTCAAACACAACTATTAAAAAAGGTTAAAGCATTCACTGATGCTCCAGAAGGAAACATGTGATGCATTAAGAGCCGGGGGGTGAAAACTTTTGGCCTTTTGACTCGTCTTTTTTGTGCAACAATTGAATGAATCTTCCAAGCTCACAAATATGTATTTATGACTTGTTAAACCCATGCTGATTATATGAAAACTGAAAAATCATTTCTCCGCACACATTCATGTCTTTCCATCATCAACTCTCCCAGAGAAACAGACGTAGCCAGAGAAACTCTTGTCTGCCTCTAGCGCCTTCATCTGTCTTTGCTGGTTTAGACTCGCATCTTCTCATGTTTCTCCACAGCTCCTCTCGCACAAATATTGCCTTGCTATTTTCATATCTTCTTCAGCATAGAAGGGTTGCGCTATCTTGAACTGAACCTCCACACAAACAAAGCTATAATTCTGTCATGCTTTAGCCAGAGTGGTTGACTTTTTGGTTTTGAAAAGTTCTTAAGGATATTTAGTTGGTTGTGTTTCATGTTGTATTATGTATTTCTGTGCAGTCCATAGAAACAGTATCATCGATAGCCAGCTTCTAATTGTCTGGTGTTTTTCACATCCAGTGGACTAACAACTGGATCTTCCTGTTCACTGTTCGTTTCAGTATCAGATGCAGAACAGGTATATTTCTTACCAGATGGCACTTAAATTTCTTTAGTTAATGCAGACAACTAAAAGTTGATTAAGAATCATTGAGGATAAGTGTAGTAGAATAGCGTTTCATCTTATAAATGCATTTCCTTGCGAAATGCGTTTCTTTAGATCCATGGTTTTCTTTATGTCTCTCTTATCTGACACACTCATTTCAGTCAATAGAGCTCTCTCCTCACGACATGATGGTCTGAATCAGATGTTATTTAACAGACTTGACTCACATGCTTTACGAGTTTGTATGCACAAATGTTTTCAAGGGTGATTTATTGTTAATGCTGGATTATTATGGTGTCTACTAACTATGTGAGTATTTCATCAAACTGTTTTGAAGATGGTACAGAGGATCTTTTCGTCGACTGATTTTTTTAAATGAGCGCATGCGTAAGAACAACCCCCCTCCATTTCGAGGGAACGCCTCCCAAAACTCGTGCACAAGTATTGGAACACGAGTGTTTACCACCGGCATTCGCTGTGTTATTAAGCCGGGCACACATTTAACGACTAGCTAAAACATTCTAAGACTGTGCTCAACATGCAGCGATTGTTTCCTGCTCCTGAAGCAGATTTATATACTTTCACATGGAATTTGAACACCGACTGTAATCGCAGACTGAACGCAACTGGCTCTGACTGGACGCGTTTGAGCGCGATCAGTCATAAGTATCAATTTACATTCATAATCGGGCTTACAATCGTTAGTGGATTAATTATGTCGGACTCACCGCAGGTAACTCATAATCTGCAGTTGTTACTCCTGTCTCCTGACAAAAACATTGCATGCGGCGGCTGTGGAGTGTGGAAAGTTACTGGAGCGCGCAGCCGCGCGTCTCTCACAAGGAACATCATGGCAGTGATTGACAAGCCAGAGGACCAATCGTTTACGCGATCATTGGCTGATGTTTTTAAGGCCCTACCTCGTGCACAGATGATGTATATTAATAACATTCCTTTCAGTGCACCTAATAAATAGTCTTTTATCAGTTAGTAAAGACACTTTCAAGTTATATTGCAAAAATGTATAAAACAAAACATCCTCTGTAGAACCTTTAAGTGATGTATTTTAGAATGTTTCAACTGGAATACAGATTAATTTTGTGACATAGATATTTATATTGTTTTTGGAAGTCACATCTCTGTTTTTCAATCCAAAATCGAATTGTTGTGACCATTTTGTGCACACTTATTTGGTATTATTACTTATTTTTCCTGGGTGGTAATATCCCCTGGGTAGCGTAGTTTGGTTCTTTTCATTTGTCTTGTGCAGACTTTTGCAAAGTGTTTTTTTTTTTTGTTGCATTCTGGGCACTTTTTGTATTCGTGTTTTGAATATTTCACGTTTGCTTTGTGGCAACTATTCATTATATGTTGGTTACATTTCTATTCACCTTGCACTGTTTTGCCTCTTCTTTTCTTTGTGCTTTTGTCACTGCTTATCTTGTTCATTTATTTTTCATCAACTAGCATTTTCATCTGATTTGACGTTATCTTGTTGGTCCGGCAGATGTCGATTGCTTTTTCCAACGTGAGGTCTGCCTCACGCAACAATCTTGCACGAATATTGACGTCTCTTGTCCCGCATGCGATTCTATCCCTGACAAGTGAATCAGACGGATTTGAATTTCTTTTTTAGTTCCTCACTTTTATTCACTTTTCGCTCTGTAAACTGGAATGTATTGAAAACTTGAATGCTTCTTCACCCCTAATATGAAGAAATGTAGCACACTGATGAATGTAGTCTCTGATTTCTCTGCCAAGCCACTAGCAATGAGGTACAATTTGAATTTCTGAAGCCATACCTTCCAATTCTCCGCCAAGTTGCCTTGTTTTGTATTTTATATATTTTGTAGGTGAAGAATGAGACGACACGGACATGAGATGACTGCAACAGCAGGATCGACTCTCAGTGACGTCACACAGGTACGAGTAGTACAATCATACAGAATACATGACAATTTAAGTCTGAACTGAACAGTTTGAGTCACATTTCAGCACAAATTGTTTTATGAATCTGTCACTACGTAATGAAGGCTTTGCAAAGAGGTTGTTGAGCATGGAGCAGTCAAAAAAATAATACACTAGACTCGACAGTCGGGGTCTATCCATAAGGCCTTGCTGTGTAATAAAACCAACAACTGAACATTCATTATAAGCTCCAAATAAAAAGTAAAATGACTCTTAAGAAACGTGCATTTGATGTGAAACGAGTAGGTAAAGTGGCCTGTCACATGAAGATCTCTGTACGGATAATGCTCTATGTCGGGTAACGTGATAAAGTATCAAGAGTGGAAATCTGTCTATATGTTGAGGAATGCATACGGGTCACACAACACGTTTGAGCACTCTGAGGCAGAAGATGAACTCAAATGCAGTTTAATTGGCAGACGAGGTGAATAGCAACCATTCTGATCCAATGCAGTGAAAGAACAAATAATAATGGTGAATAGTAGCAGGATGTGAAGACAACAATCCACACTGTGCAAACCATGGCCTTCTCCTGCTCATGCCTTGATATACTGTATATACTCTTTAAAATCCAAGGTGTAACGCTCACTCATTCCATAACTGGTCTGTGTTAAGGCTGCCTGTAACTGCTGGTGTAGGATCAGTTTCTCCTACCCTGTACACCCTGTACAGATTTTTTTTTTCTTCCAGAATATTGATTTTGTGGTATTTCTGCATCTTAGTTAAGATGCATCTTAGAGTTTAAAGAATGTAGTGGGTCAGTTTACAGTGTTTGGGATTTGGCCATTAACAGTTGCAACTTGTATCTGAGAGTTAAGCAGCAGCCAAAGTGAACATAATACAGTGTTTTTTTGTATTTTGTTTTTCACTTGGCATATTTGTGCTTTAAAAGGCAGCTCTGCACACCAAGTAAGTCGCTTTTTCCAGCAGAGCCACAGGAAGCTGCTTCAGAAACACTTGCTTTCTCCAGACTCTCTCTCCTCGAATCTTCAATCAAAATGAGCAAGATCATTGTTTTTAGCAAAGAGGCCTTCGAGGGCAGAACAGCTGAATTCAAGAACGATGTAACCAACTTAGAAGAAAAGGGATTCAACAACGCCATCTTCTCCATAAAAGTCATTGGTGCACCATGGGTAGCGTATTATGACGAGAATTTTGCTGGAAAGCACCTGGTGTTTGAGGAAGGAGAGTACGCCACCATTGAGGACAAAGGCCAGTTTTCTTCCCTCAAGATGGTTACAGATGACCTGGACAACCCTGAAATCCAGCTGAATGTGAATTATCTAGGAAGAAGCGTGACCCTACGCAAAGAAACCAATCTTCACTACATTGCTTTCAGTGATGTAGTTTCTTCCCACAAAGTGACAGGTGGTGTCTGGGTGCTGTACGAGAACACCAATCGTCAGGGTTCCCAGCTTATTTCTTTACCTGGTGATGAAGTTCCCAGCTATTCTCCAATCTCCTTCAACGATGTGGTCAGCCATGTGCGCCCCTTGCTGCCGAAGCCATAGACAGCATCATTCAACGTACGCTTTCTGCAGCTGAATATGAACTGGAATCCTTCAAGGAAGAATGAGGCAGATTGTGGGGAATGACTGATCATGACCAGAAACGATGACTCTGACTGAAATAAATCAGTAACACTTTACAATAAGGTTCATTACAATAATGTATTAACTAACATGAACTAACCATGAGCAATACGTTTATTATTGTATTTACTAATCTTCGTTAAGGTTAATGAAAATACAGTTGTTCATTGTTTGTTCATGTTAGTTCACAGTGCATTAACTAATGTTAACAAGATTTTAATAATGTATTAGTAAATGTTGAAATTAACATTACCAAAGATTAATAAATGCTGTATAAGTGCAGTTCATTATTATTTCATGTTAACTATTGTAAAGTGTTACCAGTAAATCTGAAGAAACTTCATGCAATCAGACTCAACCTTATCATTTAAGGATATCTCTGTAAAGACAGTACATGTTAATTTGGCAAATGTTATACAACAAGTATGAATTTTATTAGAAAAAGTTTTCAGCTGCTGGTTGATTGGCTTTTCATCTGTAGCGATCAGTACCAGTAAACCTGTAAGACTTGATTTTCCTGCTAAGACAAAAGCTGAGATCAAACACTCTGCAATAAAACTCGCTAATCCGGAGAGAAGATCTCAAAGAATAGGACATCGCCTTGCCAAAACTTCTCTCCTCACTCATCTATGCACCCTACCCCTTTGTTTTTGTAATGAGCAAACAGTGTGTGGCCTACTTAAAGGTAAATAGATCAGGCTGCATCCTCTGAGTAAGAATCAAACTGGCGAGTTTGTGTTCGTGAGATTCACGTATCCCGGGGCGTGTGACTCTGTGTGGCATCGGGTCCCTAATGAACGAATAATTGAAAGTATGGGATACCCACAAAAATAAAGTATCTGAATTAATACATAACCAATAGTTGTAATCAATTACTAGGGAGGGTTTGTGGAGTACAAGGGCTGGGAAGAAAGCTCCGCCCACAACCTCGCCATGGTGGATGTGTTTGCTATCCTCGCTGGAACATTTTTGGGATTATCGGGTGTATTTGGTGACATAATGACACCGGATTTTCCAATCCCCACTGGTTATGCCCAGCCCTGAACTTCCTGTTTCCCCCGCTGGTTCCGTCCAGCCCTGTATCAGCTGTGATCCCTCCCAGCCTCTCTCTCCCACCTCCTATAACAGCCAGTTCCTCAACCCTGCCTCCTCTGGTACCCTTCAGCCCCTCTTCATCTCCTGCACCTAATCGTGTGGATCTGCTTTAGTGCTTCAGGCTAAAAGCTCTGTCTAGTCCAGAGGATTCCCTGGCTCAACGTCCAGCCTCTGAACCTAGCACTCCACCGTGGCCTGTCGACGCATTGTTTCCGCATTGGCTCCACCAGAAACCTTCAGCCTTACGACTCCACCAGGCTCCCTCATCCCACAGGCTCCACCTTGGTCAGATGTCATCCTGCCTGCACCTTCGGTTCCATCTGGCTCCACCTTCCCCCTGGCTCCGCCTTCATCCTCAGTCTCACCAGCTCCGCCTTAGTCTTCAGGTTTCTGTGTTCTACCTTAGACGCCCGTTGCCACAGCTCCACCTTGGCCTCCAGTGCCAGCAGTGTCGTGTGGGCTCTTCAGCGTGTTGGTTCCACCTGGGTCTACATCTCCAGTGGCGTTTCCATCAGCCATCCCCAGAGTGTTGTCTCTCAAGTCTCCACCATGGCTCCTCCCGCCTTCGACTCCACCCTGGGAGCTCCAACCTCTGGCTCCTCCTGTTCCGGGCTCCCCCTTGGCTCCTCCCACCCTCCACCCCCTTTTGTTTTGGACTCTGTTTTGTTTTGCCCCTCTCTAGTTCCTTGTCCTCCTCCAGAGCCCCCTCCCTCACTCCGATGTACTCTTTACGGCGCGAGGACGTGCCTTCTGGGAGAGGGAGCTTCTGTCACAGTAATGTTCTGTTATGTAGATGGATAGTCACCAGCCCACGAGCCCGCTCCAGCCCACGAGCACGCAGATCCTCCCAAAGAAATTTGGGGGGCCATATACCTGTGGCCGTAGTGGCCAAGGCCATGAAAGCCTCACCGCCATGGCTTCCTGAGGCTCCCGACCCGCCATGGCACCCTGAAGCCCCCGACCCGCCATGGCTCCGTCCTGGAGTCCTCATATCTACCTGCACCATCACTCTCCTGTCTAGACTCCAGGACGCCCACCCTCCCTCCCTGGTTGGTCCATCTACGGCACAAGGACGCGCCTACCTGGAGGGGGGAGTACTGTCACAGTCACCGTCTGTCTCACCTTCCCTGAACTCCATTTCCCATCATCCCTCTTGTCACTCACCTGTTCACACTCAGTTATCACCCGCACCTGTAAGCCATCTACTCATCACCACAGCAGTATAAAGGCACACACTTCACCACTGCACTTTGTCTGGTCTCAATCATGAGAAGGACTCACTTACCCACTTCTCTTACCTGTATGCTCCAGTGCTCCTTCGTCTCTCCTGCTCCTTTGTGTCTCCAACGTCTCCTGTCCTCCAGTGTTTCTGGCGTCCTCCAGATACCGCACCCTGCTACACTCACCGAAGTGTGTGCCCTGCTCCACGATCGCCATTCTCCATCTACAAGCACAAAGTGACTATCAGTATTCTTGCTCCATACTTCTTCACAACACTGATTATCATACTCACCATCATCTCTGTGTCATCTCAACCATTGTTAATAAACCCATATTCATCTAACTTCTCTGTGAGTCTGTATTGCGTAACATTTGTTTTTTATTCATCAATTTTAAAGTCGTTGTACAGTAGGTAAAGTGGCCTGTCACGTGAAGATCTCTGTACGGATACTGCTCTATGTTGGGTAACGTGATAAAGTATCAGGAGTTAAAATCTGGCGATATGTTGAGGAATGCATAGGGGTCACACAACACGTTTGAGCAGGTGCAGAACATTGATTTTGTGATATTTCTGCATCACAGTTAAGATGCATGTTAGAATTTAAAGAATGTAGTGAAGTTGGTCAATTGACAGTATTTGGGATTTAGCCATTAACAGTAGCAACTTGTATCTGAGAGTTAAGTGGCAGTCAAAGTGAAAACAATACGGTGGTTTCTTTTGTTTGTTTTTGTGTTCCGCAGCCAGGAGCTTGTAACATATGGCTCATAGTGAATTTTGAATTTGTAGATACTGAACAGTAGTTTGAGATTTGATATGCTTCTCAGCTTCCACACCTACATGTACTATCATAACCTAGTCAACGCCCACTTTGGCGATTCTGTGCTTTAAAAGGCAGCTCTGCACACCTAGTAAGTCACTGTTTCCAGCAGAGCCACAGGAAGCTGCTTCAGAAACACTTGCCTTCTCCAGACTCTCTCTCCTCGAATCTTCAATCAAAATGAGCAAGATCATTGTTTTTAGCAAAGAGGCCTTCGAGGGCAGAACAGCTGAATTCAAGAACGATGTAACCAACTTAGAAGAAAAGGGCTTCAACAACGCCATCTTCTCCATAAAAGTCATTGGTGCACCATGGGTAGCGTATTATGACAAGAATTTTGCTGGAAAGCAGCGAGTGTTTGAGGAAGGAGAGTACTCTACCCTTGATGACAAAGGCAAGTTTTCTTCCCTCAAGATGGTCACAGATGACCTGGAAAACCCTGAAATCCAGCTGTTCGAGCACATCAACTATCAAGGAAGAAAAGTGACCCTACGCAAAGAAACCAATCTTCACGACATTGATTTCAGTGACGTAGCTTCTTCCCACAAAGTGAAAGGTGGTGTCTGGGTGCTATACCAGCACATCAATCGTAAGGGTTCCCAGCTTATTTCTTTCCCTGGCAATGAAGTTCCCAGCTATGTGCCGCTCTCCTTAAACGATGTGGTCAGCCATGTGCGCCCCTTGCTGCCGAAGCCATAGACAGCATCATTCAACGTACGCTTTCTGCAGCTGAATATGAACTGGAATCCTTTTGGAAAGACCGAGGCAGGTGGTGGGGAATGACTGATCTTGACCAGAAACTTGATTCGACTCTTGACTGTGGCGGCAATTAGTCTGAAGAAACTTCATGCAATTAGACTCAACCTTATCATTTGAGTATATCTGTGTAAAGACATACTGTACATGTTAACTTGGTAAATGTTATATAACAAGGATGAATTTTATCAGAAAGAGTTTTTGGCTTGTCATCTGTAGCGATCAGTATCAGTAAACGTAATAAAATATAGTCTTGGAATTGTTACAGATCTACTACAGATCCTGTTGCATTTGATTGTATTTTCCCTGTTTGATGAGAGAGAAATATTGGAAGGGATTTTGGATTTATATTATGCTGAGAAAGAGACAACAAAAGAAAGTTTTACTCTGTCAACTCAGAAAATAAAGACTTAAGTATCGTAATGTTCGTTTCTTTAATTCTCTTCTGTTTTTTACATTTACATTTTTCATTTAGCAGACGCCTTTATCCAAAGTGACATAATTGAGAATACAACAAGCGATTCATCTAATGAGCCAATAAACACAAGAAGTGCTATTAATACAAAGTTTCAACCATCACTCAGAATAGCTTCTTACCCAAACATCAAAATAAACCAAATATCTGGAACATTGGGATCAGGAATCTATAACACAAAGTAAATTACAGTTCTTTCAAACTCTAAAATCAAATTATGAATTAGAAGAATATCTCCAGAGTGTCAAAGACACAAAGCAGAGACAGAACCTGACCAAGTACAGGCTCCGTGAGCACAGTCTAGCCATCGAGACCGAAGACACAGAAAGAGCTGGTTACCCAGAGAGCAAAGGGTGTGTGTTCACTGCAGGACAGGAGAGATTGAGACAGAGATGCACTTCCTCCTTCACTGCCACAAATACACTCCTATAAGAGATCTCTATTTAAATAAATTCAGAAACTCAATAAAGAACTTTACAGGCATGACTGAAACAGAACAATTATATGACAATGTTATTTTTCATTCCTGATTTCTAACATGTACTCTCCATGCATTTTATATATTTTATGTATCTTTTATTTTCTGACTTTTAATGCATTTTATATCTTGCTGTCTGGTTGAAAGAGCTGGGAGAATTAGGAAGTAAGTTTTTTCTTTTTTTGTTATTCCTGGATGCAGCTCTGTGACAAATATTTATTTATTTATTTATTTTTGGTTATCCCTGGATGCAGCTCTGTATAGAGTTAGTCCAGGAAGATTTGTCTGTAAGGGTAATGTTTAAACGCACAGCTACCTGACAAATAAAAACAGTTATCCCTCTGCGTGAGGAAGATTAATTTAGATCCGCTCTGATGGATAGATCCGTTTAGATCCGCTCTGATGGATAGATCCGTTTAGATCCGCTCTGACGGATAGATCCGTTTAGATCCGCTCTGACGGATAGATCCGTTTAGATCCGCTCTGACGGATAGATCCGTTTAGATCCGCTCTGACGGATAGATCC
>RJVU01019022.1:579121-605329 GCA_003731715.1 Anabarilius grahami
TATTCCTTTCAGTGCACCTAATAAATAGTCTTTTATCAGTTAAGACAGTTTCAAGTAATATTGCACAAATGTATAAAACAGAACATCCTCTGTAGCACCTTTAACATTTGAATAAATGAAAGAGTTTCTGCTACTCTACACAGGGCTCCAGACAAAACATTCGGGGGAAAAACAGGCACCAAATAATTTTTTAAGAGCCACACAACAATGAACTTACATTGTTAAATCACTCTTTTTAGTCATCCTGTTGTTTATATATCTCCCCTTTACAGTTTCAGCATTTGATTTTTCTGTGAAATTAAAATTGTAACTATTTTCACTTAAGACTATTACAGTTTTTGCTAATGTTTTTAATCCGATTAGATTTTTATATGTCTGCTTTCATTTTTAATGTCTTTCATACGGAAGAGGATTAGGGCCAAGCAATAATAAAACAAATAAAACCATCTCAAGATTAAAGTTGTTAAATTTCGAGAAAAAAGTCGTTAAATTTCGAGAAAAAAGTCGAGATAAAATGTTGAGAATAAACAAGTTAAATTTCGAGAAAAAACTCGTTAAATTTCGAGAAAAAAGTCGAGATAAAATGTTGAGAATAAAGTCATTAAATTACGAGAAAAATGTCGTTAAATTTCGAGAAAAAAGTCATTAAATTACGAGAAAAAAGTCGAGATAAAATGTTGAGAATAAACAAGTTAAATTTCGAGAAAAATGTCGTTAAATTTCGAGAAAAAAGTCGAGATAAAATGTTGAGAATAAAGTCATTAAATTACGAGAAAAAAGTAATTAAATTATGAGGAAAATTTCATTAAATTTCGAGAAAAAACTCGTTAAATTTCGAGAAAAAAGTCGAAATAAAATATTGAGAATAAAGTCATTAAATTACGAGAAAAAAGTCGTTAAATTTCCAGAATAATGTCGAGATAAAATGTTGAGAATAAACTCGTTAAATTACGAGAAACTCGTTAAATTTTGAGAAAAAAGTTGATAAAATGTTGAGAATAAAGTCGTTAAATTACGAGAATAAAGTCATTAAATTACGAGAATAAAGTCATTAAATTACGAGAAAAAAGTCGTTAAATTACGAGAATAAATTCNTATCTCGACTTTTTTCTCGAAATTTAACGAGTTTTTTCTCGTAATTTAACGAGTTTATTCTCATCATTTTATCTCGACTTTTTTCTCGAAATTTAACGAGTTTTTTCTCGTAATTTAACGAGTTTATTCTCATCATTTTATCTCGACTTTTTTCTCGAAATTTAACGAGTTTTTTCTCGTAATTTAACGAGTTTATTCTCAACATTTTATCTTGACTTTTTTCTCGTAATTTAACAAGTTTTTTCTCGTAATTTAACGAGTTTATTCTCAACATTTTATCTCGACTTTTTTCTCGAAATTTAACGTTTATTCTCAACATTTTATCTTGACTTTTTTCTCGTAATTTAAATAGTTTATTCTCAACATTTTATCTTGACTTTTTTCTCGTAATTTAACGAGTTTAATCTCGAGATGGTTTTTATTTTTTTATTATTGCTTGGCCCTAATCCTCTTCCGTACTTTCATGTCTCTTTAGTTTGTATACATTTTTATTTATAGTCTTATTTCAAGCAATGAAAAAATGTTTTTTATGGTTTTAGTTAACTATAATAACCCTTATGGTAGTAAAATCTTTATTTTGAATAATATGTGTCAAATAATGTTCTTCTGGTGCCAGAATAAAGCGTTGGCGCATGTGATTTACATGTTAAGTCAATGCAAAGACGCGAATAGACATCCTGCAGTGCGGATTGAGCGTTTCGGGCGAATCGCACAAGTTGAAAAATCTGAACTTCTGTTGTGAAGTGAATTTCACGCGCAAATTAAGAGAATAAACTCAAAATGTTCAAGTGTCCAACTACGCGCGTATAGTGCGATTTATTCGCGCAAGTCGCGTCTGGTGTGAACGCCCCATTAGTCTTTACTTCCTGAAGCTACAACAGTTTACTTTAAATCAAATTTAAAAAAAAAAATGGAAATAAATACCATTTTTCCTGACAATTTACTCTCCTCCATGTCATCCAAGATGTTCATGTCTTTCTTTCTTCAGTCGAAAAATAATGAAGGTTTTTGATGAAAACATTCCAGGATTTTTTTCCTTATAATGGACTTCACTGGGGTTCAACGGGTTGAAGGTCCAAATTACAGTTTCAGTGCAGCTTTAAAGGGCTTTAAACGATACCAGACGAGGAATACGAGTCTTATCTAGCGAAACCATCGCTCATTTTCTAAAAAAAAATAATAATAATAATTATATACGTTTTAACCAGAAATGCTCATCTTGAACTAGCTCTCTTCTTCTTCTTCTCTATTTGAATTCCAGCAGTGTAGACGCTGCTAAGTGTATTACTGCCCTCCACAGGTCAAAGTTTGAACTAAATCTTCATATTCAATATGCTAGTGCAAGTATATAACAATTAGTTCAAACTTTGACCTGTGGAGGGCAGTAATACACTTAGCAGCGTCTACACTGCTGGAATTCAAATAGAGAAGAAGAAGAAGAAGAGAGCTAGTTCAAGATGAGCATTTATGGTTAAAACGTACAATTATTATTAATTTTTTTTAGTAAATGTCCGATGGTTTCTCTAGATTAGACTCTTATTCCTCGTCTGGGATCATGTAGATCCCTTTGAAGCTGCACTGAAACTGACATTTAGACCTTCAACCCGTTGAACCCCAGTGAAGTCCACTATAATGTTTTCCTCAAAAACCTTCATTTCTTTTCGACTGAAGAAAGAAAGACATGAACATCTTGGATGACATGAGGGTGAGTAAATTAAGTCGGCTTTCAACAGCGCTAGTTCTTTGGCGACTTTTTGGTGCGTGATATTTTTCCCTACCCGTTCATATTTTGCCGCTCTAACCCAGTGAAACATTCACACATTTAATTACATCAACACAACAAATGATGTGATAGATTACTGGTCACATAAAAAATAATCGCAGCCTTTGCAATTTCATAATCGCACTAAGCCAAATTGTTTTGCAATTGCATCGTTAATTTTTTAATGGTGCAGCCCTAGTGCCAGGGGAAGCATGTTCAAGGAGAACAGCAGAGGACCTAATACTGAGCCCTGTGGCACACCGTACTTGTGCTTGAGACGCCTCTGCATTCACACAAGGAAAGTAGTAGCGGTCGGATAGATAGGACATAAACCATGCTAATGCTTGTCCACAAATGCCAACATAATTATCAAGCTATCAAAAAGAAAGTGGTTGTTAACTTGTAAATGTCTCTCTTCTCCTTAGACCTGATGCCACTGAAAGAAGATGGCGAAGTACTGGAAGAGAAAGATCATTATGATTTCACAGCTGGAGAAAAAACATTTATTTGCTCACAGACTTCACAAAAAAGAGCTCTAACAGAAACTATTAGTCATTTCACCTGCCAGCAGTGTGGAAAGAGTTTCACTAAAAAAGGACATCTTAAAGTCCACATGAACATTCACACCGGAGAGAAGCCCTTCACCTGCCAGCAGTGTGGAAAGAGTTTCACTAAAAAAGGACATCTTAAAGTCCACATGAACATTCACACCGGAGAGAAGCCTTTTACCTGCAAGCAGTGTGGAAAGAGCTTCACTACAAAAGGAATCCTTAAAGGCCACATGACGGTTCACACCGGAGAGAAGCCTTACACCTGCAAGCAGTGTGGAACCAGATTCACTCAAAAAGGCAGCTTTAACAGGCACTTGAGAATTCACACTGGAGAGAAGCCTTACATCTGCCAACTGTGTGATAAGAGCTTCACGACAGAACTAAACCTAAGGTATCACATAAATAGTCACACTGGAGAGAGACCGTTCACTTGTGATCAGTGTGGAAAGAGTTTCAGACACAAAATATCCCTTAATAAGCACATGGGGACTCACTCAAGCGAGGACTGTTGCATATGTCATCAGTGTGGAATGAGTTTCTCAGTCAGAAGTCACCTCAAGAACCATGTCAAAATTCACACCAGAGAGAAGCCTTGCATGTGCCATCACTGTGGGAAGACTTTCTCAAACAAAACAAACCGTGAGGTTCACATGAGAGTTCACACTGGAGAGAAGCCGTTCACCTGCCCTCAGTGTGGAAAGAGCTTCAGATTTAAAGGAAACCTTCAGACGCACATTAGAGTTCACACTGGAGAGAAGCCTTACACGTGTCTTGAGTGTGAGAAGAGTTTCACTTATCAAAGAGACTTGAAACGGCATTTGCACACTCATTCTGAAAATACAGTGCAGTGCTCCTCAATGTGGGAAGAGGTTTAGAAAAAGGAGCAATTCATTTGTACATTAACTGCGGACCAATCAGTTTAATTTGAAGTGCAATTTTATAAATGTAATTCATTTTCTTTTGCTGTCACACTTCATATTCAGAAAGAGCTTTATTGCAAAGCACGTTTACACATACGAGGAATTTGTCTTGGCGACAGGAGCTTCTAGTGTAGAAGAAAGTACAGACATGGTGCAGACATACATAGGAATTACACAGGACAAATTAAATACAACAATATAAGAAATCAAATTTTAAATAATGTGATATAATAAAGTAGTATAAATATAGAGAAAAAATGTTTTAATGAATGAACAGATGTGATTTACAAGCATACAGTTTATGTAATTTATTAGTTTTTATTGTTCAGGCTAAATATAGCATGTGGGGAAAAAAAATTTCTTGTGCCTGGCTGATTTTTTTTAGCCCTTTTTCTCACTCTAAAGGTGTAAAGAATAATAAATCCAAGCTTTATAATGGCATTGAATGGGGTCCCAATTTTGAAAAAGTGCACCGATTGTAAAAGTAATCCACACAGCTTCTTAGAATGATACATTTGAATACAGCTTTGTTTCATGTGTTGTTGACATTTATTTGTGACGGTTAGTTTTATTCATTTCTTTACTCATTGTTCATGTTTGTTCATACTCTTGTTGTCAGTAAAATATAATTTTTCATTAAATCATGTATTAATTTCTTGACTGAAAATGTATGTATTCTCTTTGGCTGCTTTTGTCTACTATTCATGCATAAAGTATAATGACAATACAATTACATTACATTTTGCTTATTTTCTCAAATATATCATTTTCAGTAAGAAAATATGTAACATAAGTATTGGTCAGCATTTATCAATATTATAGTGCAATCATTCTGGGCTAATGCACATTTTTAAGAATTCTCACTTACACTTTTAGAGTATAAAATCAACAGGCGAGATCTTCGAGCAGCAGCCCGACTCCTTTGTGCAGATTGAACAGACATTTTTGCAAACATTTTTGCTGATGTTGCAGATGGTAAGGTATGGTTGTCGAGCTACTGATGAAATCAGGTGTCAGTGCACCTGTCGGTCAAAACGTTTAAATTGTCGTGCTTGTGATAACGTAGGTCACATGACAACATCAACATGGCAGATAATGTCCAAATTGAATTCAAACGCAACAAGATAGGGCTATATAGTACCTACTCTTTTAGCGCTCATTAAGTAAGTACTTACTAAAATTAAGTAACTACTCATAGTAGCTGCATCTGAAACCGCATACTCTCTTTGGCAATTAGAATAAAGAACTTAAGAAATAAATTGACAGAAAATTCTGTCATTAATTACTCACCCTCATGTCGTTCCACACCCGTAAAACCGTCGTTCATCTTCAGAACACAAATTAAGATATTTTAGTTGAAATCCGATGGCTCAGTGAGGCCTGAGCAATGACATTTCCGCTCTCAAGATCCATTAATGCACTAAAAACATATTTAAATCAGTTCATGTGAGTACAGTGGTTCAATATTAATATTATAAAGCCACGAGAATATTTTTGGTGCGGCAAAAAAAAAACAAAATAACGACTTATTTAGTGATGGCCGATTTCAAAACACTGCTTCAGGAAGCTTCGGAGCGTTATGAATCAGCGTGTCGAATCAGCGGTTCGGAGCACCAAAGTCACGTGATTTCAGCAGTCTGACACGCGATCCGAATCATGATTCGACACAAAAGATTCATAACGCTCCGAAGCTTCCTGAAGCAGTGTTTTGTCACTTTATAAGTCGTTACTTTGTTTTTTTGGCGCTCCAAAAATATTCTCATCGCTTTATAATATTAATATTGAACCACTGTACTCACATGAGCTGATTTAAACATGTTTTTAGTGCATTAATGGATCTTGAGAGAGGAAATGTCATTGCTCAGGCCTCACTGAGCCATCGGGTTTCATCAAAAATATCTTAATTTGTGTTCTGAAGATGAACAAAGGTCTTACGGGTGTGGAACGACATGAGGGTGAGTAAATAATGACAGAATTTTCATTTTTGGGTGAACTAACCCTTTAAATAGATGCTCAATGAATTTATCGGGTCGTTTCACTCAACGGCACAAGACATTAGCGCGATTTACTTATTCGTTTCCTCGATTTATAAACAGTGTGCACGATTTAGCAAATCGAGGGAAAGAATTAGTAAATCATGAGCATGATTTAGCCTACTATTTTTGTCCTGCATGTCATGTGCGGGGCTCCGTAAGCTAGAACTAGCGAGGCAGTGTACAAACAAATGGGAAAGAACATTGCATCTTGACACAGTTTTTTTAAATAACGATTTTAATGGTCCATTAAAAACATGACAGAGTAATTAGCTCCCGTCAAACAACCACAATGGAAATAGTCTGCGCGCTCATTATGATATCTACGGTAGCCTAATCTACAGGCTTTGAGGTGTTTTTCATTCAGCGAGTCTTTACAATCAAATAAACCCCTTTCATTTTCTTCTTAAGTAAAAAGAAATAAGAAAATATTTCAGAACTTCCTAAGAACTGCACTTAGGAACATTCTTAAGAATTTATCTTTATCTTTCTTAAGAAGATGTTTGTGAATCCGGCCCCTGACCCTTACAAGGTAGAGATCTTCTTTAGGCTCACAGTCAATAAAGCTCTTAAAGTTATTGATCAGTTATTGGTTTGTTAATGAGCCTGATTGGTGACGTGTTATTACCTCATGAGTTTTTTTGTTTGTTTTGTTTTTTGTTACAAATAAGGTAAGACACATTTCTTTCAGCAAAACAGAAATTCTACACTCTAAAAAATGCTGGGTTAAAAACAACCCAAGTTGGGTTGGTTAGCGTCTCTTTTTGTACTATAAATTCACTTGTATGGGTAGTATTTTCTTTTATATTATAGTATATTTGCTTGCTTTTGATTTACTGCCATATATTACTGCTTGCTACGATGTGTCATCTACCTTTGAGTAATACTAAATATGCTTGCAAATGTTGTGTAAATTGCAACGCAGAATTATGTTGCATTCTGGTGTAGTAGAGATAAGATGAAATGTGTAGATGTTCATGAACTGATTGTAACCAACCTGAAAGGGTAACAAAAAGGCAGATGAGCATGAAGAAAAGCGGAGGTGAGCCAGACGAAGACTTCAGTGAAGAAGAGGAAGAGTGGGCGTAGGTGACAAAGGAAGGACGTCTGTCATAGTAAGCAAGAGATGCAGAGACTGATAAGCCTACAACAGGAAGATTGAATCATAGATCAGTTAAGTAGGAGTAAAAGGCCTCCTCAGATTCTGCCTGCATTAAGCGTAGAAGAACATCTGATACCCTAACGAGCATCTCTAATAATGCTGGATAAAGCTAGGTTATAGAGCTTATAGCTTAAGCTGATTTAGGGTTTATTTAGTTTTATTTTGCTTTAACTGCTTTGTATTGTAACCAATTAAAGAGATTTTTATTGTTACGTTTGCCTTCCGTGAGACTTGACTTATAACTACAAACTGAGCCTCGATCTTCGTCTTCTACGTCGTTCCTGAAGAACTTCGGCGGGTGAGTATCTTATGGTTTAGACTAGACTGGACTAACCTAACCCTACCGGAATAATCCTAGGGTTAAAAGCTGTACTATAAAAAAATTGCACAAAAATCTTTGGGAGATATCACTGAATATTTATTTAACAATAGCAAAAGTAAATTACCAGTACAATTGATATAATTAACGTTTATACATAGAAAGGAAGATTAGAAAATATTATTTTGAAGAAACGTTCAGCATTTGTACTGGTTCGTCTCTTGATCTCATGTTGTGAGAGCTGTGAGTGGAGGGAGGGGAGTGTTTTGTTCTGATTATGTTTCTTCATCTTTTTGTCTGGATTGTTTTGACCAGTGCTGTATGGTTGTGTTTTGCAGTGTGTTACTCCAAAATTAGTTAGTTTTGAATTTCGAAAAAAAAAAAAAAAGGCTATTATTTTAAATGAAAAAAATAATAATTGTCTTTTATTGACAAAATATTTTAGTTTGTCATGTGTATTTTTATGATTACATCAAATAACATTTTAAGCTGCCATCTTCTGTAAGTTCATTTATCTTTATATTTATCTCTTATTCTGTGATATATTCACACTTTGATGTCGCAACTGTCTATCAGATCGTTTTTTTCATTTTTTTTTCATGTAATTCACGTGCGTGCATATTGTTAGCGCCACAGCAATATACACAAATAGACGACGTAGTCATTCCCATTATCCAGTAACTTTTTTTTGTTTTTTGTTTTTGTTTTGGGAAAAAGGCACGTTTTTCATGTTTTAGCATTCTACCAAAATAGTGACGTTTACATTTACATTTATGCATTTGGCAGACGCTTTTATCCAAAGCGACTTACATTGCATTATACATTTGTATCTGAGTATATGCAATCCCTGGGATCGAACCCATGACCTTGGCATTGCTAGTGCCACACTCTAACCACTGAGCTACAGGAAAGCTTAGAATAAATGCAGTAGAATGTTAATGTAAATGTGGTAACACTTTACAATAAGGTTCATTAGTTAACATGAACTAATAATGAACTGCACTTCTACTGCATTTATTGTTTCAACATTTACTAATACATTATTAAAATCAGGAGTTGTATTTGTTAACATTAAAGCACTGTGAAGTAACATGAACAAACATTGAACTGCTGTATTTTTATTAACTAAAGTTAACACATTAAAAAAAAAATTATTGCTCATGTTAGTTTTAACTAATGTTTAACTAATGAACCTTATTGTAAAGTGTTACCATAAATGTTAAACAATAATGAGCTTTTCTTGGATAGTATGTCCCATCATATGCAACATATTTTTTTATTCATGAAACAATAACAAAACAATTATTGATGAATGGAATACTGTATGTCTTGATTATTAAACACCAAAGTTAACAGGTTCGTACATTGGATGAGCTTTCTGTCGTTGTCCTGCGTGGTTTGCTATCTGTAATATTCAATATTGTTTCAATAAAATACAAAACATTTTCCAGATTTCCTTTGGGACACAAAAAATAAAAATGTGGTTCCTTTTTTGCAAATTAAGGAAATGATTTCTTATTTATAATTGATTATAAATAAAGATTGCTGTAATTCATTTGGATTAACTAGGTTAACAAACAAACAAAAAGGAACGGTAATGGACAGCGATGCCCTTTTTCATGGTTTGGCTACTTTTGTTCTTCTATGTGCCCAGTTGGCCAGTGGATCATGTCTCTGTGAAGGGGCGATGGAGCATGTAGGATGCTTTTGTGCTGCTATATATAATGCCCCGGTGTGCAGGGTTACCTGCTGGTGGGATCCCCAAAATGGACAGACTGCATATTTGCACAAATAGTTTTCACTGAAACCCACATTAATTAAACATTCATGGTCCTTGAGATCTTCTCTAACTTGCATGTAGACCCGATACTGCCAACATATGTTGGATAGATGCTGCTCGAATTTGAACATTGTTTCCTGGAATTGATCAACAACTTCATTCTCAGTCTTGGTCAGTTCTTTTTGATAGAACCTTTCTTGGTTGTTTTAAAAAGAATTAAGAATTATATTTCTACCATTTGAACTAGACATAACAGAAAAGCTTTAAAAACTGTCATCAGAATCTTTGAATTGAAACATGTGGAATCAATAAATGTTATGGCTGTGCTAGTCATTATGTCACACTTTTTGTACAATATTTACCAGCCTGTGTCCAAACCAAAATATAACGAAGACAAATTAAGTAAAATAGATTTTAATCTTGAGTGTCAGGCTTGATTTCCTGGAAACAGTGGGCAACTTTGCAGCTCCTGCTAACCATCTGACCTCCACCCACTTTAACTTTCATTCTGGGAAACAGTTTCATAACGCAGGATGTGACCTCAGAGGAGTGTGAAAAAACAACTGAAGAGTGGAAACTACTCTCATAAGTTTTTCCAGAATATGAAGACCACAGATTGCTCATTATAATAATGAATGTTAACATAAAATATTTTAATAAATACGTTTAATAAATACATAAAAACACGTTTTTTTATGTTTTAGCATTCTACCAAAATAGTGACATGTTTGATAACTACATATTGGTCAAGCTCAGGCGCTCAAAAAATAATAATTATGAGTAGATTGTTCGGACACTGGCCGTGAAGGTATTAGGGACACACATAGTTATCACAAAATGTTAATGTAAATGTGGTAACACTTTACAATAAGGTTCATTATTTAACTACATTAGTTAACAATGAACTGCACTTACACAGCATTTATTAATCTTTGTTAATGTTACTTTCAACATTTACTAATACATTATTAAAATCTTGTTAACATTAGTTAATGCACTGTGAACTAACATGAACAAACAACGAACAACTGTATTTTCATTAATGTTAACAAAGATTAGTAAATACAGTAACAAATGGGTTGCTCATGGTTAGTTAATACATTAACTAATGTTTAATTAATGAACCTTATTGTAAAGCGTTACTGTTTTTATATGTCTTGATTTACTGTGATTTCGTACAGGTCAATCTCATATTCAGAAACAAGAATGTCCAGTACCGTCATACCCACAAACTCTACGACGCTGGTCATCCAGTTTCAGCCACCAGCTGAAAGAGGGACAAATGCTCCAGTGACTGTTCATGTCCCACAGACAGCTTCACTTCCTCAAGGACTTCAGGCATTTCTGAAAGGACAACCAAAAGCTCTTGGGGTGAGAAATCTTTCAATAATTGATTATCATATGTGTCTGTCAGTGTGAAGGAGGAAATTTACGCGAACAAATCCAAAAAAAGCAGGAGTACAAACATTAACTGTTGAGTTTGTTGTGCAGATCTGGCGACCCTGCTCAGCTGTGATTCATTATGATCCCTGCAATAAGTATCTGTTTTCTGGTCTTACTCAGACTGTCCAGATAATGGTCGGCCTGCTGATTCTCCTGTTCGGCATTGTGTCTACAGTCGGTGCAGTATCCATCTTTGTCTTCAGTGGTATTCCTTTCTGGGGATCTCTCATCGTAAGCAAACTTTATACAATTAAGTACAGTTCTGTCTTTTATAAGCTAAATATTCTAACTGAAGCTTCCTTTCTCTCTCCTCTCAGTACATTACCGCAGGATCACTGAGCATTGCTGCAGAAAATGTACTCCATGTCAAAGGCACCTCCAGTCTGTGTTTGGTATGGACACATCGCTTTGTATTTTCAGGGGTCCAAGTGTAATGACGTAGGTCGGTAAGAGCTATGCGTGTAAACCTCACTCCTCCGATCTCAAGAGGTGCTCTAGTGACCGTTGTCTTTAGCCTCCTTGTTAGAGTGCCCGACTCTTATGCCGGCAGTCCCGGTTCGAACAGGAGGGGTTACACAAGCACTGAATTTATTTAATGTAAGATTGAACAACGTGTCCGAAACAGGTAAAAGTATTAATTTGTTTCTTTCCCCAAAAAAAGAAAAATTACTGGCCCCAAACTTTTGAATGGTAATATTGTTACAAAAGTTTTTAGTAACACTTTAGTATAGGGAACACATATAAACTATTAACTACATCTTTCCCCACAATAAACTCCTAATTACTGCTTATTGATAGTTACTAAGGTAGTTGTTAAGTTAAGGTATTGGGTAGGATTAAGAATGTAGAATAAGGTCATGCAGAATAAGGCATTAATATGTGCTTAATAAGTAGTAATAAAAAGCCAATATTCTAGTAATATGCATGCTGATAAGCAACTAGTTAAAAGACCCCAAAATAAAATGTTACCAAGTTTTCTATTCGACTTTTTATTCATCAAAGTATCCTGAAAAAAAGTATCACAGGTTAAAAAAAACATTAAGCAGCACAACTGTTTTCAACACTGATATAAAATTAGTATATTATAATGATTTCTAAAGGATCATGTGACACTGATGACTGGAGTAATGATGCTGAAAATTCAGCTTTGATCATAGATATAAATAATATTAAATTAAATAATTAAATAAATTTAAATTAAAATAGAAAACCATTATTAAAATGTTAGTAATATTTCACAATATTACTGTTTATACTGTATTTTTGAGCAAATAAATGCAGGCCTGATGAGCACAAGAGACTTCTCTCAAAAACATTACAATTTTTAATGTTTCCAAACTTTTGACCGATACTATATATATGCGGATGACTCGAAAAGTAAACAGAGAGTAAAAATAAGAATACACATTAATACAGATACACCCCTCACATTTCAGCAATCATTTTATTTTCTTAAGCGACAATACTATAGAAATGAAAATTGTATATACATTAGAGTAGTCAATGTGCTGCTTGTATACAGGTGCATCTCAATAAATTAGAATATCATGAAAAAGTGTTTTTTTTCTGTAATTTAATTCAAAAAGTAAAACTTAAATATGTTCTAGATTTATTAGACATAAAGTAAAATATTTCCAGACTTTTTTGTTTTCATTTTGATGATCACAGCTTGCTGCTCATCAAAATAAAAAAATCAGTATCTCAAATGATTTGAATATTTAATTTCAAGTTCTATTAAATTACCATTCTTCGGGTATAAATCAACCTGGTCTCATAGGAGAGACGTACCCGTGGGCACGTTTTCGCGAGACACAAAATTACGTACCGACGAGTACGTCTCGCTGCAGTTTCCGACAGAAACGAACGCTAGAGGCCGGTAAAACGTCGATAAGCGCTTTTGCTCGTTTTCACACGCGGTTTCGACGACGGCCGGGGCTGGATTATGGATTCGTAAAGACTCGTTTTGACGTCTCCTCGCGCAATATCATGTTACCACTTCGAAACGCTTCTTACCGGAGTGCCTGATTTGTAAACGAATGTACTTTGGACTTTCCGGCTCTACGCGTTTCGCTTTTTTTGGCCGTAACCAAGCTTGCTCGGTAGCTTGGCCGATACGGAGTTGGACTTATGACGAGGAGTCGACTCCCCCCCCTCTCCCCTGCCTGGGTACGAATCCCACGAAAGGCGAGTGACTGGGGCCAAAAAAAAAAGAAAAAAAAGAGAGATCTAAACGAGCTGAAAAACGTTCGCGGGCGCTTTTTACATCACGTTTGCTTTTGTTAACGCTATCGGGTAGGTTTAGGCGTAGCGTCGGTGAACTCGCGAAAACGTGCCCACGGGTACGTTTTCGTCATGAGACCAGGTTGGTATAAATACTGGGTTTAGGTCAGTAATCCCAACAGCAGTCATGGGGAAGTCTGCTGACTTGACAGTTGTCCAGAAGACGATCATCAAGACCCTCTACAATGAGGGTAAGCCACAGAGGGTCATTGCTGAAAGAGCTGTGGCAAAGCATATTCATGGAAAGTTGACTGGAAGGAAAAAGTGTGGTAGGAAAAGTGAAAGGAATGACTGCAGGCTTGAGAAGATTGTCAGGCAAAGCCGATTTAAGAACTTAGGAGAGCTTCAAAAGGAGTGGACGGAAGCTGGAGTCAGTGCATCAAGAGCCACCACACACAGACGTCTTCAGGAAATGGGCTACAACTGTCACATTCCACGTACCAAGACACTTCTGAACCAAAGACAACGTCAGAAGCGTCTTACCTGGGCTAAGGAGAAAAAGAACTGGACTGTTGCTCTGTGGTCCAAAGTCTTCAACATACATAATAACTCAACATACAGCCATTATTGTCTAAATAGCTGGCAACAAAAGTGAGTACACCCTAAGTGAACATGTCAAAACTGTGTCCAAAGTGTCAATATTTTGTGTGAGCTCCACAGTTATCTAGCACTGCCTTCATCCTCCTGGGCATGGAATTCACCAGAGCTGCACAGGTTGTTGCTGGGATCCTCTTCCACTCCTCCATAGTGATATAATGGATGTTAGACACATGGCGCGTCTCCACCTTCCACTTGAGGATGCCCCACAGGTGCTCAAATAAGGTTCAGGTGTGGAGACATACTTGGCCACTCCATCAACTTCACCTTCAGCTTCCTCAGTAAGGCAGTTGTCATCTTGGGGGTGTGTTTGGGGTTGTTATCATGTTGGAAAACTGCAGTTCGGCCCAGTTTCTGAAGGGATGGCAGGCATCATGTTCTGCTTCAGAAAGTCACAGTACATGTTGGAATCCATGTTTCCCTCCGTGAAGCAGAGCTCCCCAGTCCCAGCAGTTCACATGCAGCCCGAGACCATGATGCTACCACGAAGAACTTACTGAACATCTAAAACAATGCTGTGTGCTGAGGTAAATGCGCTCGTTGTGTGTGTGTAGCCTGCATATGATGGTATTTTAGCCAGCTAGGAACTCATGAAGAGCTTCTATGTGTAAAGGAGTCAAAACAGTGGCGGGAATCCATCCGTCACACACACAAATGATCTGCTGAGTGGAGACGCGCGTCTGATGTCTGTGATGGGCAAACTCGCGACTATGACAAGAAAAACTGATATGCGTGAGGATTCTGTCCTTTTTAGGGTCTCGTCTTCCTGTTTTTGGTTCGTTTACATGTCTTTGGTCCGTGTTGCATTCATATATCATTCGAACCGCACCAGAGTTTGTTTGGAAGTGGACCAAGACCCATCTTTTCAGCGGTCTCGGTCCGCTTGTTTGGTGCGCAACAGGGTTTGGATGGCAGCGTTCACATACAGTGGGTACAGAAAGTATTCAGACCCCCTTAAATATTTCACTCTTTGTTATATTGCAGCCATTTGCTAAAATCATTTAAGTTAATTTTTTTCCTCATTAGTGTACACACAGCACCCCATATTGACAGAAAAACACAGAATTGTTGACATTTTTGCAGATTTATTAAAAAAGAAACTGAAATATCACATGGTCCTAAGTATTCAGACCCTTTGCTGTGACACTCATATATTTAACTCAGGTGCTGTCCATTTCTTCTGATCATCCTTGAGATGGTTCTACACCTTCATTTGAGTCCAGCTGTGTTTGATTATACTGATTGGACTTGATTAGGAAAGCCACACACCTGTCTATATAAGACCTTACAGCTCACAGTGCATGTCAGAGCAAATGAGAATCATGAGGTCAAAGGAACTGCCTGAAGAGCTCAGAGACAGAATTGTGGCAAGGCACAGATCTGGCCAAGGTTACAAAAATTTTCTGCTGCACTTAAGGTTCCAAAGAGCACAGTGGCCTCCATAATCCTTAAATGGAAGACGTTTGGTACGACCAGAACCCTTCCTAGAGCTGGCCGTCCGGCCAAACTGAGCTATCGGGGGAGAAGAGCCTTGGTGAGAGAGGTTAAGAAGAACCCAAAGATTCATGTGGCTGAGCTCCAGATATGCAGTCGGGAGATGGGAAAAAGTTGTAGAAAGTCAACCATCACTGCAGCCTTCCACCAGTCGGGGCTTTATGGCAGAGTGGCCTGATGGAAGCCTCTCCTCAGTGCAAGACACATGAAAGCCTGCATGGAGTTTGCTAAAAAACACCTGAAGGACTCCAAGATGGTGAGAAATACGATTCTTTGGTCTGATGAGACCAAGATAGAACTTTTTGGCCTTAATTCTAAGCGGTATGTGTAGAGAAAACCAGGCACTGCTCATCACCTGTCCAATACAGTCCCAACAGTGAAGCATGGTGGTGGCAGCATCATGCTGTGGGGGTGTTTTTCAGCTGCAGGGACAGGACGACTTGTTGCAATCGAGGGAAAGATGAATGCGGCCAAGTACAGAGATATCCTGGACGAAAACCTTCTCCAGAGTGCTCAGGACCTCAGACTGGGCCGAAGGTTTACCTTCCAATAAGACAATGACCCTAAGCACACAGCTAAAATAACGAAGGAGTGGCTTCACAACAACTCCGTGACTGTTCTTGAATGGCCCAGCCAGAGCCCTGACTTAAACCCAATTGAGCATCTCTGGAGAGACCTAAAAATGACTGTCCACCAACGTTTACCATCCAACCTGACAGAACTGGAGAGGATCTGCAAGGAGGAATGGCAGAGGATCCCCAAATCCAGGTGTGAAAAACTTGTTGCATCTTTCCCAAAAAGTCTCATGGCTGTATTAGATCAAAAGGGTGCTTCTACTAAATACTGAGCAAAGGGTCTGAATACTTAGGACCATGTGATATTTCAGTTTTTCTTTTTTAATAAATCTGCAAAAATGTCAACAGTTCTGTGTTTTTCTGTCAATATGGGGTGCTGTGTGTACATTAACGAGGAAAAAGCAAATGGCTGCTATATAACAAAGAGTGAAAAATTTAAGGGGGTCTGAATACTTTCCGTACCCACTGTATGTTTAAATGAACCGCACTAACCGAGGAATCGCTCAAGGGTTTGTTTTAATCGAACCAAACATGACAAGTGTGAACGCACCCTTAGTCTCATCTAACCACAGGACATGGCTCCAGTAATTCATGCTCTTGGACAGGCTGTCTTCAGCAAACTGTTTACGGCTTTCTTGTGAGCCAGCTTCAGTAGAGGGTTCCTTCTGGGATGACAGCCATGGAAACTGACTTGTTGCAGTGTGCAGCGTATAGTCTGAGCACTGACAAGCTAACTTTCTGCAACCTCTAAAACAATGCTGGCAGCACTCATGTGTCTGTTGAAGCCAGCTTCTCCACCTGATACACAGCACGAGGACTCAACTTCTTTGATCGACTCTTGCAAGGCCTGTTCCGTGTGAAACCCTCTCTCTATGACTCTGGCCACTGTGCTGTAACTCAGTTTCATAGTGTTACCGATCTTCTTATAGCCTAGGCCATCTTTGTGGAGAGCAACAATTCTAATTCTCAAATCCTCAGGGCGTTCTTTGCCATGAGGGACCATGTTGAACATCCAGTGGTCAGTATAAGAGGATTATACTCAAAGTACCAAATTTTAACTGTTCTAATACACAAATTTGTATGGTCCTATCAAGCAGACAAAAACATGAACATAGTGAATAGGTCATGTGGTTTTGCATTTAAAGATGTAGAGCTGTTATCACTTAGGGTGTACTCACTTTTGTTGCCAGCTATTTTGACAATAATGGCTGTATGTTGAGTTAGGTCAGTACATCTATACTGCTATACAAGCAGCACATTGACTACTCTAAAATATATCCAAGTTTTATTTCTCTAGTATTGTCCCTTGAGAAGATATACTAAAATAGTTGCTGAAATGTGAGGGGTGTATTCACTTTTGTGAGATAATGTAAATACTTTACAACAGTTACAGATAAAGTTAAATGATCTAACTGTAGTTTTCAGGTACTATTTACATTCACATAACCACCTGTATATATGAGAATACTTCTTTTTTTTTTGCGATCAAATGTTTATTGAAAGGAAAAGAACAAAATATTACAAGGCATTTCAAAATCACAAGAGAAAAAAAAGGGGGAAATAATAATAATTTACATACATATACAATATACGTGGAGGGGAAAAAATATATGAAGGAAATTTACTCAAGTTCAGGAGCTCAAATTAACAAGTAAGCAAATTAAGTCAGGCAAAAAATAAATTATCTTAACCAGGATTTCAGTATCTCAGCAACAGTGTTCCAACTACAGAGAGTCTTTTCATTCGCACCATTAACTCAAGCAGTGGACAATTCTAGTGGACAATAGATAACATCCAGAAATGTAAGAATCCAACATTTAACAGAAAGTGAATGAGAAGGTTTACATCTCAACGCAATCAACTTTTTAGCAGCTGTGAGGCCAGCTAGTACTGTGCGCTTGTGCTGAATATTAGTATTCCACATTGTTAACTTATTCAATAACAAAACAGGCACTGTTACGGGTACCGTTGCTGAAACCAGATCAGACAATCTGGATGCTACTTCTGTCCAAAACTGTGCAACAGGTGGACACTCCCACATCATGTGTAAGAAAGTACCTGCAACCTTGAGAGCACATAGGGTACAAGTCGGGTCGGATAATCTCTTCATTAAATGGAGCTTGCGAGGGGTTAAATATGTTCTATGTACAAAGTTAAAATTAATCTGTTGGTGGTCAGGATTACGAGTAGCCTCCTTTATATTTACCCAAACCTCCTCCCAAGTAAAATCTGGATCAAGGTTTGGGCAATCACGTCTCCACAGTGTATCCAAGGGCAGTTTGGCATAAGAGGTCTCCAAAATAAAATGATATAATATAGACACCAAACCTCTATTATTTCCTTGAGCATTGATCAAATTATGCAAGGTTGTTGCCAAGGTACACCATATGCTTTGAGGGCCAATCTAAGCTGTAGATAAAAGAAAAATGAGGAAGCTGGCAAATTGAATGAGTTTGCAATATCTTGAAAAGAGCACAAACCAGAATCATTATAAACGTCTTTCAAGTGACGAATACCACTCCTACTCCAATGCGAAGGAGGAATGGGTCTGCCGCCAATTGTCAGACCTTTATTATTGAATATGGGAGACTGTGTATGCCACCTACATGAGATCTTGCATCTAGATTCAATCAACCTCCAAGTTTGAATAAGATGAGAAACTATGGGACCAAAGCGCAGCTGACATTGCTTATGTGATACATTAGAAAAAAGAACATTCTTCCAAATTCCATGGATGCACAATATGTTCTTCAATCTTACGCCAAGAGACAGGAATATTAGGGTTAAACCATATAAGCAGAGGACGGAGCACAAAAGACCAAAAATAAAGCTTACAATTAGGAACTGCTAATCCCCCATCAACCCTCTTCCTCTGTAAAGTAGCCAACTTCAAACGCGGTCTTTTCCTATTCCAGATGAATTGAGTGATATTACTATATTACTAGTTACTAGATTACTAGATATTACTAGTTTACAATATTCATTTTTACAATAGAAATCCGTGCCTGCAGAGAATTGGGCAGATTAATCCATCTGTCCAGATCTCTCTTGATATCCTTGCCTACTTCTGAAAAATTGTGCGTTACAGTATGGTTCAAAGAGGGAAAAATTTGTATCCCAAGATATTTAAAGTGCTGAACAACAGAAATAATAGGTGGATACTGCAACCTTTTAGCCGACTCATTTAAAGGTAAAAGGGCAGATTTAGACCAGTTAACCTTAAAACCAGATAAGCGGCCAAACTCTTCACAAATAGACAGCAGGTTAGAAATAGACTGTATTGGATTTTCCATGAAAACCAGCACGTCATCAGCATATGCTGCTACATGATGCAAAGTATTGTGAATGGAAATAGGTTGTATCTCAGTGCACTGTCGAATCATCTGGGCCAGAGGTTCAAGGGAAAGAGCAAAAAGAGATGGACTTAAAGGACACCCCTGTCGTGAAGACCTAGTGATAGAAAATGGTGAGGAAATCAATTGCCCAGTTAGTACTAATGCTGTGGGATTAGAGTAAAGGACTTTAATCATATGTAAATAACCTTTACCGAAACCCATATTTTCCAAAACAGACCACAAGAATGACCACTCCATTCTGTCAAAGGCCTTCATCGCATCAAGGGACATCACTGCTGAAGGAGCCTTAGCACCCAATGCTGCATCGATTATATGCAGGAGGCACCTGACATTATCCACTGCCAGTCTAGATTTAATAAAACTTGTCTGATCACAGTGGACTAACAAGGGCATGTGATCCTGAATGCGTCGAGCAAGAACCTTTGCATACATTTTTAAATCAGAATTTAGCAGACTTAATGGCCTGTAGTTTGCACATTCGGTAGGATCTTTATCTTTCTTTAACAGTACAGATATTAGGGCAGTATTAACATCTCTAGAGAAGCTACCTTTTTCAACTGAAGCTGATATCATGTCTAGAAGTAAGGGACCCAATTCATTCCAGAATATAACATAAAACTCAGGAGGTATCCCATCTAAACCAGGTGATTTGTTCCTTTGCAAGGCAAGGACTGCCTCTTTCAATTCTTCTAAAGAAACGTGGTTGTCAAGTAGAATGGAAACATTTGTTGTCAATCGTGGTAACTGTAATTTTTTAAGAAAATCATTACATCTATTTTGTTCCGGCTGAAGCTCTGATTTATACAAATTGGAATAAAAGTTATGAAACGTTTCATTAATTTGTTTGGGTTCAGTTGTGATGATGCCCTTTGAGGATTTAATGGAGGATATATCAGCAAAGTGCTCATTTGACCTGATTTTCATTGCCAACAGATGACTAGGTCTGGACCCATGGAAATAGTATCGTTGTCTGGTTCTATGGATTAAAAACTCAGACTGTCGCTTCAGAATATCATTTATTTATTTCTTAACAAGGTCACGTTCTACTGCTATTTGTGAAGAGTAATTACTTTGTAACGTTGAATCTAGTCTAACAAAGTCTGCTTCAAGAGCTTGCAATTTGGCAGATCTGGCTTTGCTTAAATTAGAAGAAAAAAGTATAGCATTGCTCCGTACAAACCCTTTTATCGCGTCCCATAATATCCTGGGGTCCTCAACTGATCCTACATTAAACTTCAAAAAGTCGTCTAATTGACATAGGAATTGTGACTTATAGTTATCATTCATCAATAGGGAAGTATTGAAACGTCATCTAGTGGCTCGCTTGGATAAACCACCTAAAGTAGCGCAGCACCATATTCCTTTGTGGTCTGAGAGGGCTATAGGCAATAACACAGCATGATCAACTTTCTGAAAAAGTAAAGGAGACGTTTTATGTCTAGATGAGAAGAAAGTATAATCTTTTGATGAGGGATTGAGAGACCGCCACATATCTACAAGCCCCAGACTCCTAGCCCACGAATGTAAGGCATCAGTAGCTAATTCCTGCTCCCTGGAAGCAGTTGAACTACTGCGTTCATGTCTGCTCCTACTATAAATGAAAAATCAATCAAATCTAACATCTTCTGTGTTAATGTATCATAAAAGCAATTATCAAATGTATTTGGTGCATAGATAGATATAAGAGCAACTTTTTTTCCATACAATTCAACTTTCGCAATAACAATTCTGCCTGAATCATCCGCCCATAAATCCAACACCTTAATTTTGAGATTGCGTCTGCAAACAATGGCTACCCCTTTGGATTTTGTACTTGCCGTAGAGGAAGCAATAGTATGATAATATCTATTAGCAATACGACCAGAGTCTTTACTTAACAAATGAGTTTCGCAAGATTAATTTTCTTTTGCCGGAGCAAAGTTAAAACACTGCTCCGTTTATGCGGTATATTCAATCCATTGCAATTCCATACCAGAATAGACAATTCACCCATGATCGTCGTGTACAGTTCTCATAGCAGCCCCTGACAGTCTAGATATAGGCCTAACCATTCTCGCCTCGCCGAATATTACAGAGCACCGTGAATATTCCCCAAAGTACAATATACAAAAAAGCATTAACAGCACAATTAAGAAAAGAAAATAGAATGATACAAAATAAAAGGGGTAACTAAAAAATACATACAGATCGTATTGATCCATGACCATATATGGGTATGGGGCAGCAAAGATAATTCAACCCAGAATCGTAAGCTCTTAAATAACCGTTGAAATCAAAATATAATATTTGGCCGTTATCCATTGCCTGGGAAAAGGCTAGGCGGCGTTTAAGAGTGTAGCTGCTATAATCTGGCAAAAATCTCACTTTCTGACCTTCGACAGTAAGAGGGGTTTTCCTGGCAGCTCGGAGAATCGCTTGGCATGTGGTAAAACGAAGGACGTTGAAAATCATTTTGTGGGTATTTCCTCGGTTCTTGTTGTCAGTGTACACTCGATGGGCACACATTATTTCACTCTGTAGACTGCCAAGGGAGGGAAACCCCTTAGGGAGTGATTGCATCAGGTACTGTACTGCACTTGACCCTTCCAGACCCTCTCTCAAGCCCGTGATTCGAATGTTACACCGTCGACTTCTGTCCTCCATGTCCGCCAGCTTAAGTTACATCTGGTGTAGCGTCGCATCTTGAGTGGCTAACAGCTTCGAGTTACCTTTAACATCGGATCGTATTTTCCCCATCTCCTTGTTTATAGTTCCGATGCTCTCAGACAAAGTCATTAAATGGATCTGGATAGCACCCAATTTTCCTTCTGTATCTTTTCCCATCTGCTGAAGTTGGTCAAAATGAGATTCAAGATAGTCACGCTGTTTCTCCAACACTGATTCAGCAATGGCTTCCATGTCAGACCGATTAACTTTGTTTTTCGAGGTATTAGACATGGATTTTTTGTTCGATTCCGCCATTCTGCTTTAACTGAAGTTATTATAAACAAACTTAACAAAAAATAAATTGTTTCAACGGAGAATTACTGAACAAGTTAACAATTCTGGGTGAGGAGAATCAAACTATGCCGCCATCTTATCCAGCTGATCACGTGACTCCCATATGAGAATACTTCTCAAGACGGTTATTTTGAGATCAATTTGTGTTTATGTGTGCACTTAATCACAAGGAGTCGTGAAAGAGAGCTCGATTATGTGTTCACACGTAAAGTATCAAATTTTTTAAGAGCATTCAATTTGTTATATATTCAATTCACACTAAACTTGACATGCATCATCCCCAGACCCTAATGTTAAAAAGATATCAAAGGAATTTTGATTTGATTTTTCATTGGGGAGATACTGGCTGATATGTTTCTGAGTGTGGCGCATAATGACTAAATTATGTTTTATTAACAAAGTTTATCAGCATCTCCTCACTTCTAGTTCTATCTATTCTTACCACATCAGGGGAAGTACTCTAGGTTCGAGCTCGGACAGCACGCCAAATACGCTTAACCTTTACTCTACTTAATTATATGTAAGTGTGAACCCGTGAATTGGCCTATATCTTGTGAACGTAAAGTCCAAACATCACAAAACTTGGTACATGTGGACTACAAGACATTCTGAGTAAACATGCAAAGTTTCATTAATTTCTGATGCTCAGGGGTTCTAACAGCAATTTTTAATATTCAGCCATTTATATCAATTGGAATCAGAGACTGTAATACTAATGTTGTCCACAAGAGGGAGGCATAGGATCAAATCTGTGTAAATTGGATTGACTATGCATAAAATTCATTATATTTTTATAAAGCTTAGTGAAGTCTAATTAGTTTGCAAATAACTCTGTGATCTCCAAATTACCTTTATTTTTTACATGATACAGAACATGTGAACGTATTTCTATCCAACTAAAATGAAGAGACAATATTATTTGTCTGTTGTAAAATAGTACATAGAAGAGTAGTTCCATACGGAGACACCTGTATTATATTTTAAATCTTATTTTTATTATATTTGAAGAGAGATATTGCCATTGTATAAATGTATTGTGTTTTTACGAGTCATTTGTATTTGGACCCCGGTTATTGCCACTTGCGACTTTATTATTTATTTTTATAGAGCTCCATATATTGTTTCATGATCTGCTTTAACACATTAGGTAAAGTGCTTGCAAACTTATTAACTTGTTTTTTGTTATTGTTTTCTGCCCATAGGTGAAAGGTTCACTTGGAATGAGCATCATAAGTGCTATAACTGCAGGCATTTCCATTATTATACTTTCATTGGATGTGGCTATAACACGACCGTACTCTTACTGCAGTGGTTATGACTGTTATTATTTGGAGTTCAACTATATGGTATGTTAACTTTTCTATTCACTTCTGTTTAGTAATTACTATAAGATTACTGTGTTGTCAGTAGTTTTGCTGTAATCTGCAATAATGTGTCCATTCTGTGTTTACTGACATTTAATAGAAGAATCTGATATACTTCCTACTATTACTGATCATTCACAATACAAGAAGGCATTGACATTACACATTAATTGTAAACTCATTCTAGTTTATTGTTATATTACCATATGAACCTCAAGGATTGTACATTCTGCACTTGCAGCCAGTGTTCCAGTGTGAGTAACTATCATTTATTTGATTAATATTTGTGCTAATGATGAGTGGTTTGTTTGGGTTTGTTTCAGACCCTCTCTCAGGGGATCAGGGGTGTGACTTTGGTATTCACACTCCTTGAGTTCATCATCTCCATCTGTCTGTCAGGATTTGCCTGTAAAGCCAACGCCTGCTGTGCTTCTCCGGTGAGTCATGTGTTCAGGTCAAGAAGATGAGTGGCCGCTATGGTTGCTAGGCAGTTGCTAGTGTGTTCTGGGTGGTTGTTAGGACATTGTGCAGATTATTGAAACTGCGGATCAACATAAAGATGGGTAGTTTTTCAAAGGCACAAGTTTCCACATCAAAATATTTCAGCAGGATTTTTGACTTTACCTTTTTCTATTTCCATTTGAAATACAGTTCTGTCTATAAACCTGTAATACTGGAACTGCCAAAGTTATTGAATTTATATCACAGTAAGAAGGTATAAAACACTACATGTGCATTTCTCCAAAGGTGCTGAATGTTCACCATGTTGTAATTCCGCAGTCCTATCAGACACATAATCTTAACCAGTCAGAGGTAAGAGAAGCTTGTAGCCCCAGACTAATTGGACTGATTTTATATATATATCAGTAAATAACCATTGAAGCTGATGGCACACCTGTTTTTCTTGCAGGTTCCTCTGGTCAGCGACTCTTCCATGCATCACCATCCTGCAGTAAATCCCCCACAATACAGTGAATGTTCTGCTCCTAAATATTAACCTTAAAAAGTGGACAGAGCTGTGGTCCTGCCGTTGGGTTTTATTCTTTTGCAGGACACACAGGTTCTTCCAGTGTTTTACATTCATGTCCTCTTTTTAGTGAAAGGAAAGCAGAGATAAAGGAGGGTAATCACTGGATCAAATAGTAAATAAAGATTTCTTGGTCACTTATATGTAAACAACTACTATTCAAGATAAGATACTGTTGTGCCAAAAATAAAATCCGAATCTCACTGCATAAGAGACAAACTCGTTCAAATTGTCTTTCAAAGGTTAAAATTCTTGCAAGAAAGGTCATACAGAAACACAAGCAGAGTGTAAGACCAAGAAGGGAGGGATTCTTCCACCTTTATATCTCTCCCTAGCCTTCAATGAACCGTGATGTAGGGTGGATACATGAACCATTTATTAATGAGTTATAACCATTAATAACCTGTGAAAGTGAACCTTACTGTACACATTATTTTGTGAATCATGTATTTATTAATTATTAATGTTCACACAGAAGATAGTATCTTTTTCTGATGAAATATTTTATTTTTGATGTATGTACAGTTAGCTCCATATATATTTTGACACAGGCACAATTTTCATACTTTTGGCTCTGTATGCCACAATAAAATGAAAAGAAGCATTTGAAGAGCAGACTTTCAGCTTTTGCCAGGCAAATTGCCAGCGAAAGTATGTGCTTTTCCTGCACATGCTTTATCGTTTTGAAAGCTGATCAACAAGAACAGTTTCCCTCCACAGTTGCATTTTATTTGGAACAACTAAAATCACCTGAGTTCTAACCAGCTGCACCTGTCACAGTTCCATCAAGCTCCCTATAAAGTCACGTAAATCTCTACTTGAGAGTGTACTTGCCCGACTACCTACCTGAATGCAGTCATCTTCTACGCACTGTTATTCCTGTGACCAGCAATCAGCCTGTGTGTCGCATGATCCTACCTGCAAGAGAAGAACAACACTAGCTTAAGTGTGACTGTCGGTGACCTGTGCTCTTATCATTGAATCACCTGCGCACCAGTTCGCATTACCACTGCCGTTTTGTCAAAAAACACCAGCTGAGTGAATACCTGTGTTTTTGGTTTTAGTTTGTCAGATGTTTAACTCTCAGAGATATATTATGTAGCGAATTAACTCAAATGGGAAATATTGATAATTATTCATAACTCAATATGATTTATTAATTATGATTAATTATGAATACGTAAATCTGTTAATCAGATTAACTGGATATAGCTACATTAACCCTCTGGGGTCTGAGGATTTTTGGGGCCCTGGAGAAGTTTTGACATGCCCTGACATTTGTGCTTTTTTCAGTTGTTCATGAACATATAAATGACACAAGTGTCATTACACTGTATTCAGCACAAACTAGGCTACCATAATATGTGAGGAACATGTATGTACATGTTTGTATTTTTTAAGGAATAACGTTTATGCGTGGTTATTGAAAAAACAAAAAACTTAAGTCACT
>RJVU01019022.1:606081-653753 GCA_003731715.1 Anabarilius grahami
GGTTGTCCCTCGTTCACGTTTAAAAACGAAGGGTGATAGGGCTTTTTCTATTGCGGCCCCCCGTCTCTGGAACCAACTTCCACTGGACATTCGCCTTGCACCTTCCATTACAACTTTTAAAATGAAGTTGAAAACATATCTTTATTCCCAGGCATTTTAATTGGATTTTGTCTGTTTCATTGTTTTATGGTATTATCTGCTTTTGTTTATTTTATGTTTGTTTATGTTTATCTTTGACTCTGTTCAGCACTTTGGTCAGCTCTGCTGTGATAAATGTGCTATATAAATAAACTTTACTTACTTACTTACTTACTTGCTGGTCGCATCGCAGCCTGCCTGACAGCCATTTCTGCCTGGATGAAGGACCACCACCTTCAACTCAACCTTGCAAAAACGGAAGTGCTTGTGGTCGGTGCCAACCCAACACTTCATCATAACCTTTCAATTCAACTTGGGTCGTCAACCATTACTCCTTCCAGGACAGCCAGGAACCTTGGAGTGGTGATGGATGATTGTTTAAGCTTCACAGAACACGTCGCAACAACAGCCCGGTCCTGCAGATTTGCCTTGTACAACATCAGGAAGATTAGACCCTTCCTATCGGAGCATTCCACACAAATTCTTGTCCAAGCTCTTGTTCTATCCAGACTGGACTACTGTAATGCTCTCTTGGCTGGCCTTCCAGCATGCACTGTCAAGCCTCTACAACTGATCCAGAATGCTGCAGCAAGACTGGTCTTCAACGAACCGAAGTCACTCCTCTCTTCATCAGTCTGCATTGGCTGCCAGTAGCTGCTCGCATCCAATTCAAGGCTCTGATGTTTGCCTACAGAACGACCGCTGGCTCTGCTCCGCTATACCTTAACTCACTACTTCAGACTTACGTGCCCTCCAGAAACTTGCGTTCTGCAAGTGAACGGCGCCTTGTGGTGCCATCACAAAGGGGCACAAAATCGCTCTCACGGACCTTCTCCGGGTCTGTTCCTGGCTGGTGGAATGACCTGCCACGTTCTATCCGAGCAGCTGAGTCTCTAGCCATTTTCAAAAAAATGCTAAAGACATATCTTTTTCGTCAGCACTTGACCCAGTAATAGTAGCACTTACTTTGATTTCTATTCTTCTTCCATCTATTTGTGTATTTTATAAAAAATAAAAATAAAAAAAACACTTTACTGACATAACTGTGACTTCACACAGCACTTACATACTGTTGTTCTCATGTTGAGTTTGATTTGATTCTACTGTTCTCATTTGTAAGTCGCTTTGGATAAAAGCGTCTGCTAAATGACTAAATGTAAATGTAAATGTAAATATAGGCTTTTAGCTTAAAAGCATGCACATTTGGAGAAATATTGATGATTCTTATATGTTTATGTCAAATTTCTATACAGAGGAGTAATATTTATTCTATATTTATTCTCATCACTATGAGTGCTGGATACTGTGTTTTCAATTCATACTTGCAGCCGGAGGGCGCTCTGTACACCTTTAGTCCACAAATTATTCTAAAGAAGAAGAGGACATTTCAGGAATGGTGTTTTTAATTTATACTTGCAGCCGGAGGGCGCTCTGTACACCTTTAGTCCACAAATCCATATAAAGAAGAAGAAGAACCAGGAACTAACTGCATGTCTTCTAGAGCTCACTAACCATGGCTTTAACATCCAGATAAACACTTTTCAAGATAATAAATACACGATTGAAACTATGTCTGCATGTATTGACTGAATTTGCGTCTGAATAGCGCTCGCTCCGTGGGCGTGGCCGCATTAGCGGATAATGAGCTGAATCACGGACTTCTGACATGGCTCTCTTTTCATACAGATTACATAAACACAGAAGGTTTGTTTTCGATTTGACTTACACGATTTAAAAGCTGACATCTCAACGTTTCTTTTGACATAAGTGTAATTTTTTTGTCATTAGAATTCACTAAGTTACAGTTCGTTTTCTGAGAACTATCAGATTGGACTTCGTTCAGAGGGAGAAGAGAGATCGCGCATCATGTTAGTTTTCTTTATTTTACAAAAAGCACAACATTTTGTTTTTACTCTGAGTGTACACAAATGAAAGAAGATATTCCACAGATTAAAATGGTGTATAACTCTTAATTGTATGTGCAACATCGACGGAGTATTTTGAGTCTCTTTCACACTGGTAAGAAAAAAACCGCGGTGGTATCGCCGGCGATACCTTTAGACCTCAGAGTGTTAATCTTAATATTACAATCAATTAATCTGTTGTCTAGGGAACACTTAGTGTTGATTGTTTAATAATTCTAAGAAATGTTCATTTCCAGGTTATTGAAAAATTACATTCTTATTGTACCGTGCTACTTAGAACATGTAGTCAGGATCTAAATCACTTAAGAGGCAATTTAATTAGCAGACGGAGTCAGAACCAAACATATATTGTGCACAATCTTTATTAACTAACTAAACTTACAAACACATAACATACAACAAAGGTCACACACACATACGTACTGTAGGTAAGAATGAGTAATGATATGGTTGAACCGGAGGAGGTACTGTTACTAGAGCTATAGGAAAAAGTCAAAGACAATCTGGAAAGGAATCATCAGGTTCTTTCAGCAATAGCAAAGGTAAGTCTTACAAATTAATACTAAATCGCTGTTTAGTGTTAAAATGTACGATACTTGCAAGATGCCTTTGGGCTGAGGAGCGTCAGATTTGCAGGTTGAGGATAAATCTTGAGGTTTTCGTCTGAAGTTGTTGCCAGTCTTTTTCTCTCTTGGGTGTTGAGCACATGGCTGGTTTGTAGGCCGAGGCCTACAGGCCTTGCGGGCCTGGCCTAGACTACGTTTACACGTGGGCGCTATTTTCATAAACGGACATTTCAACCTCTCCGGTTTCAAAAATAACATTGTGCAAACATGTCAGTTTTCAGAAAAGTGTTCATTTACACGTACCCGTGTATATATGCCATCAAGAGCATATCAGACCTCTAGGTGGCGGTGTAACGGGAAGCTCAAGCCCACGTAAGCCAATCAGAATCTCGAAAATAATAAATAAATAATCATTGAAATCCGAAAATTGCAAATGCAAACACACAAAGACTTTGAACCAACATAAATGAGACTGCTACTCTGAACGCTTCCATGGTCACATGTAAACATAGGTCGCACTTTTGACGTAGGTGCGAGCTCTGGCGCATACTGTGACGTTGGCTGCCTAAACACCCGTTTGTCTCAGTTTACATACAAACGTGCAAACAAAGATTTTCAAAATCTCCACTCTGGCCAGAGTTTTTAGAAAGACTCGTTTTCAGAGGCGAATTCTCAGTTTGCGTGTAAACGAAGGCCGCAAACGAAGGGAAATGTCTCTCAAAATAACCATGTACGTGTAAACGGGGCCCTAGAGAGACCGGCCGCAAGGAGATCCGTTCGGTCGTCCAGAAGCAAGGAAAAGAGAAGGAGTGGCATTTTCCGCTGGCTTTTAACTTCTGGTCAAAGTCACACCTCTCAGTTGTTAACCGGACCAATGAAGATTTCCGGGTGACAACAACCACCACCCCCCCTTGTCAGGGCTTTTACGACTAAGCAGATTAACAAGCTGGGTTTTTGAATAAGAACTTGTAATACTGATGTGTTGCACAGGTATGCACCTACCGCATACTAGGGCTGCCCTCGATTAAAGATTTTTCTAGTCGACCAGTAGTCGTTCATTTAAGCCATTAGTCGACTAATCGCACATTTATATTAATAAGCCATAAATCATAATAATGAGCCTTTAATCTTCTATGTAATTAGCCTAATCAGCGCTCAAAGCTTGCCTCGGCGCACTGGCAAACATAACGATTATGTGTCGTGAAAAAACGGCAAGGAAACTGCCTAAACATTTCAATAATTTACTGATAATGTTTTCGGCTGCAGAGATTAAGTCAACGATGCTGACTCGTCATCTCCACAGCAGTTGACGCGCATACATGCAAGTTTCATATGGATTGCATAATCTGAGAATATTTATTTTCCTTTTGATTTGGCTCGGTTCATGTTTGTTACGTGCTCAAGTTCACCGAGACCGAGAGCAGAAATCGCATCCTGATTGCTTTCATTGTTTTATAAAAGCACAACGTTTTGCTGTTATTGTGAGTTTACAGAAATAAAAGTAGACCCGTTACATTTTGCATTACTCTTATCTATACATTACTCTTAATTTAAATGCAGTGATCACAAGCTGTGTGTGTAGAGCGTGTTTACTGCATATTATTTGGATATGCGCCAAAAAATAACGCACATTTATCTAGGACTAGGCTAACATTAGAGCGAACGGACTTGTAAAGTTGCTACTACTTACATGTTTCAAGTGATAAGCCATATTTGAGGTCGATGAATCATAGGCGAATGTTTGGATTTCCTGCCGCTAACGATCTCTCCCTCAAGGAATGCGTGACCTTGGCACTTCCTGTGGAGTTTTTTTTTTTTTTTTTCTGCGACTAACCCACTAATAAAATCTTGGTCGACCAAGCCTCTTCAAGTCGACTAACGGTTATTCGACTATTAGGGGGCAGCCCTACCGCATACACAAGCATTTAAATCGTTTCGATACAAACTCATAGAGGCTACACATGGCATGATTGAAGTTACCTTAAATGTATCATAAAACATACACATACATACGGGAATAAAATGATTGTAATACAGCAACAGTAATAATGGATACCATTTCCTGGGGATATGCATGTTCATTTATAGAATAGTCTGTCTATAAATTAATGCAGGAACGTCTGTGTTCTGTGTGGAAAATGCAGGGAAGATGCAGTTTTTCTGTGTCTCTGGCAAGCACATGGTGCAATAAACTTGTAACTGAGAACTTCTCGGGGAATGGGGACAGTCAGATCCCAGAGTGAGCTTAAAACTATTGGTGAACTTACAAATAATTGTGTCTGATTTGTCTCAGTCATTACAATTATGATGAGATTGAGGAGTATGTGTTGCATTAATGTTACGTCTTTTATTTAGTATTTTGTATTGTTCATGATTTCCTGTCCTTTTGTAGTCTTGCACTTGGTCTTTGTAGTTCTTCTACTGTTTCCTCTCCCTAGTTTGGCACAAGTTCTCCCTGTTTTCCCTCCAGTAGTCATGTATTTTAGTCCTGTGTTGGCCATTGTCTCGCATCTGCTGTTGCTTGTATTCCTGGACTTAGTGCCGTTTCCTCTCATGGATTATTGAACAGCTTTTAACAGCATACTAGAGGTAAGTCTTGCACTACTGATTATTTGATCAATTTGTTAATGACTCTGATTGGGAAAGTGTTACTTACAGTATGAGTTTTTCATTGCAAGAAAGTAAAGATTAATAATTTCTTTAAGCAAAAAATTAATTCTACCCTGTTTTTCTTAGCGAATTTAAGAAGGACACTGATGTTAGCTGCTCTTTTTTTTTCAAATTATACATAAATATAAGTCGTCTTACCAAAAAGATTTTTCTCAGCAGTCTTACAAGAATTTCTATCATTTTCTACCATTCAAACTAATCATAATTGAAAAGCTTTAAAAACTCTTTTCTATCTTCATCATCTTTGAATAAAGTGGTTTGAGTGAATTGAAGCATGTAGAAACAATACATGTTATGGCTGTGCTGATCATTGTCACAATTTTTGTACAATATTTACAAGCCTGTTTCCAAACCATGCAAATTATATAAAATACAACAAAGACATATTAAGTACAATTAATTTAATCTTATTATTATGAATGAATATATATTACAGTGGAGTGTCAGGCTTGATTCCTGGAAACAGTGGGCAGCTGTGCAGCCCCTCATAACCATCTGAGCTCCACCCACATATCTTTCATTCTGGGAAACAGTTTCATAACACAGGATGTGTTGCCTCAGAGGAGTGAAATATAAAGACACACAGCAAAACGTAAAAAACAACTGAAAAACAGAATAGATCTCATTTGATAAACTTCACACAAATTGCTCTCTTTACATTATGTCTGCAAATTGTATTAATGAGTAGTTTATTCCTTTATTTAGTAATGCATGGATTTATAACTTTTGTAAATGCAATTGTTAAATGCTGTAGATCAGTTTAAACAAGAATTGTTTAAAAAGTTGTTCTAGTTACTAATAATTCTGTGACATGACTGCATTAACTGCATTCGTTTTTCCAGAATATGAAGACCACAGATTGCTCATTACAATAATGTATGTTAACATAAAATGTTTTAATAAATACACTGGTATTTTATGTTCTTATTCTTCACATGGTTTTTCATGTCTTCATTAACTGTGGTTTCATACAGGTCAATCTCATATTCAGAAACAAGAATGTCCAGTACCGTCATACCCACAAACTCTGTGACGCTGGTCATCCAGTTTCAGCAACCAGAACAAACGGCACCAGCTGAAAGAGGGACAAATGCTCCAGTGACTGTTCATGTCCCACAGGCAGCTTCACTTCCTCAAGGACTTCAGGCATTTCTGAAAGGACAACCAAAAGCACTTGGGGTGAGAAATCTTTCAATAATTGATTATCATATGTGTCTGTCAGTCTGTAGGAGAAAATGTACAGGAACAAATCCAAAAAAAACGGTAGCGCAAACATTAACTGTTGAGATGGGCGGGTTTTGTTGTGCAGATCTGGCAACCCTGCTCAGCTGACAACTGTGATTCATTATGACCCTGCAATAAGTATCTGTTTTCTGGTCTTACTCAGACTGTCCAGATAATGATCGGCCTGCTGATTCTCCTGTTCGGCATTGTGTCTACAGTCGGTGCAGTATCCATCTTTGTCTTCAGTGGTATTCCTTTCTGGGGATCTCTCATAGTGAGCAAACTTTATACAATTAAGTACAGTTCTGTCTTTTATAAGCTAAATATTCTAACTGAAGCTTTCTTTCTCTCTCCTCTCAGTACATTACCGCAGGATCACTGAGCATTGCTGCAGAAAATGCACTCCATGTCAAAGGCACCTCCAGTCTGTGTTTGGTATGAACACATCGCTTTGTATTTTCAGGGGTCCAAGCACCATCAAGTTGTCAAAAGAATTTTCAATTTGTCAACGCATTTCAAAGATATTAGTTAACTGGTCAGTCAGCCAACACCCATTTTTATGAATTGACTAATATTTGCTGTAATGGTGCAATGAATCTCAAACTCACGGTTCGAATCATATCACGATTTCCAAGTAACTTGCGACTCATTTTTCAGATCAGCAAATGAAATAAAAATAGGGGTTTTGAGACAAATGTAACTTTGCATTCCATTTATTATTTAAAGAACACTTTAAGTACTTCGATACCACAGCAAAAACTATTCGCCAAACTAAAACAATATTAAAGTGAGCAGAATACAAAAATAAGAATACACACATTAAAACATTAATAAATACTACAGAACAGTTACAAATAACGTTAGATCTAACTGTAGTATTCAGGTACAGAAATGTAATAATTAGAATGCATGCATAGTGTTCGCTGTATAAATTAAACTGATTAATCAGTGTTAAAGTTGTGTAACATTAATGACAAAGCAGCAGTTATAGGCTGCACAGAAACAATGCATGAATGTACGGGGAACCAATATGATGATTTGATTTTTTTTCTCTCTTTACATTCACATAACCACCTGTATATATGGGAATACTTCTCAAGATGGTTATTTTGAGATCAGTTGTGTTTGTGTGTGCATTTAATCACAAGGAGTCGCGAAAGAGAGCTTGATTATGTGTTCGCACGTAACGTAGCTGTCACGTTTCCACCCACTGCTGCTTCCTTCCACTCCCCACCAGAGGTCTCCGTTTCACCACTTAAGACTTTTTCATTGCACACACGCAGTCACTTCATTCTGGACTACATTTCCCACAATTCCCCAGCTAGACACTGATCACACTCACACCTGTTTCCCATCAGGAACCCTTTATATAGCCTGGTTTTTGACATTGTCTCCTTGTTCCTTGCCTGTGTTTTTGACCCTGGACTGTTTCTTTGTTTTATGATCATTTGCTGCCTGCCTTGACCATAGCCTGTGTTTTGATTACTCTTTTGCCTTGCCTTCTTGTTTGCTGGTGTTTGACCTCTGCCTGTTCGACTACGCTCATTTTAATAAAGCCTGCACGTGGATCTCCAACTCCGCTGTCCCGCCCCATCCGTTACAGTATCTAATCTTTAGTGACGATTCTAATTGTCATGTATTGAGTTCACACTTAACTTGGCATGCTTCATCCCCAGACCCTAGTGTTAAAAAGTTCTCAAAGGAATTTTGATTTGTTTTATCGTTGGGGAGATACTGGCTGATATGTTTCTGAGTGAGGCGCATAATGGCTAATTGCCTATATTTTTGCGAACGCAAAGTCCAAACATCACAAAACTTGGTACACTTGGACAACAAGACATTCTGAGTAAACATGCAAAATGTCATTAATTTCTGATGCTCAGGGGTGCTAACAGCAATTTTTTAATTTTAGCCATTTATATAAATGGTAATCAGAGGCCGTAATGCTAATGTTGTCCACAAGAGGGAGGCACGGGATAAAATGTGTATAAATGGTTCATTTGAAGGACTTAGCATTAAAATAATTATATTTTCATAAAGCTTAAGTCTAATCAGATTGCAAAGAAATCTGTGATCTCCAAATTACCTTTATTTTTACATGATACAGAAAACATGTCAAGTTGCCAGACATGAATTAATGTATTTCTATCCAATTAAAATGAGGAGACAATATTATTTGTCTATAATAAATTAGTACATAGAAGAATAGTTACATACAGAGACACCCATATTATGTTTGAAATTTTAAGACTTGTATTTGAAGAGAGATATTGCCATTGAATATATGTATTGTCCTCACAAGTCATTTGTATTTGGACCCCGGTTATTGCCACTTGCGACTTTATTATTTATTTTTATAGTGCTCCATATATATTGTTTCATGATCTGCTTTAACACATTAGGTAAAGTGCTTGCAAACTTATTAACTTGTTTTTTATTATTGTTTTCTACCCATAGGTGAAAGGTTCACTTGGAATGAGCATCATAAGTGCTATAACTGCAGGCATTTCCATTATTATGCTTTCAGTGGATGTGGCTATAACACGACCGTACTCTTACTGCAGTGGTTATGACTGTTATTATTTGGAGTTCAACTATATGGTATGTTAACTTTTCTATTCACTTCTATTTAGTAATTACTATAAGATCACTGTGTTGTCAGTAATGTTGTTAAAGTCCAGCTGTAATCTGAAATAAACTGTCCATTCTTTTTTCACTGGTTTTAATAGAATAATCTAAGAGTCTATTACTGATCTTTAACAACGTAAGAAGGCATTGACATTACACATTAATTGTAAACTCATTCTAGTTTGTTATATTACCAAATGAACCTCAAGGATTGTACATTCTGCACTTGCAGCCAGTGTTCCAGTGTGAGTAACTATCATTTATTTGATTAATATTTGTGCTAATGATGAGTGGTTTGTTTGGGTTTGTTTCAGACCCTCTCTCAGGGGATCAGGGGTGTGACTTTGGTATTCACACTCCTTGAGTTCATCATCTCCATCTGTCTGTCAGGATTTGCCTGTAAAGCCAACGCCTGCTGTGCTTCTCCGGTGAGTCATGTGTTCAGGTCAAGAAGATGAGTGGCCGCTATGGTGTTCTGGGTGGTTGTTAGGACATTGCAGATCAACAGCAAGAGTTTTTCAGTTTCAATAATCTGCACAAAGGCACAAGTTTCCACATCAAAATATTTCAGCAGGATTTTTGACTTTACCTTTTTCTATTTCCATTTGAAATACAGTTCTGTCTATAAACCTGTAATACTGGAACTGCCAAAGTTATTGAATTTATATCACAGTAAGAAGGTATAAAACACTACATGTGCATTTCTCAAAAGGTGCTGAATGTTCATCATGTTGTAATTCCACAGTCCCATCAGTCCCATGATCTTAACCAGTCAGAGGTAAGAGAAGCTTGTAGCCCCAGACTAATTGGACTGATTTTATATATACAGATCCTTCTCAAAAAATTAGCATATTGTGATAAAGTTCATTATTTTCCATAATGTAATGATAAAAATTAAACTTTCATATATTTTAGATTCATTGCACACCAACTGAAATATTTCAGGTCTTTTATTGTTTTAATACTGATGATTTTGGCATACAGCTCATGAAAACCCAAAATTCCTATCTCAAAAAATTAGCATATTTCATCCGACCAATAAAAGAAAAGTGTTTTTAATACAAAAAAAGTCAACCTTCAAATAATTATGTTCAGTTATGCACTCAATACTTGGTCGGGAATCCTTTTGCAGAAATGACTGCTTCAATGCGGCGTGGCATGGAGGCAATCAGCCTGTGGCACTGCTGAGGTGTTATGGAGGCCCAGGATGCTTCGATAGCGGCCTTAAGCTCATCCAGAGTGTTGGGTCTTGCGTCTCTCAACTTTCTCTTCACAATATCCCACAGATTCTCTATGGGGTTCAGGTCAGGAGAGTTGGCAGGCCAATTGAGCACAGTAATACCATGGTCAGTAAACCATTTACCAGTGGTTTTGGCACTGTGAGCAGGTGCCAGGTCGTGCTGAAAAACGAAATCTTCATCTCCATAAAGCTTTTCAGCAGATGGAAGCATGAAGTGCTCCAAAATCTCCTGATAGCTAGCTGCATTGACCCTGCCCTTGATAAAACACAGTGGACCAACACCAGCAGCTGACATGGCACCCCAGACCATCACTGACTGTGGGAACTTGACACTGGACTTCAGGCATTTTGGCATTTCCTTCTCCCCAGTCTTCCTCCAGACTCTGGCACCTTGATTTCCGAATGACTTTGGACCACTGAGCAACAGTCCAGTGCTGCTTCTCTGTAGCCCAGGTCAGGCGCTTCTGCCGCTGTTTCTGGTTCAAAAGTGGCTTGACCTGGGGAATGCGGCACCTGTAGCCCATTTCCTGCACACGCCTGTGCACGGTGGCTCTGGATGTTTCTACTCCAGACTCAGTCCACTGCTTCCGCAGGTCCCCCAAGGTCTGGAATCGGTCCTTCTCCACAATCTTCCTCAGGGTCCGGTCACCTCTTCTCGTTGTGCAGCGTTTTTTGCCACACTTTTTCCTTCCCACAGACTTCCCACTGAGGTGCCTTGATACAGCACTCTGGGAACAGCCTATTCGTTCAGAAATTTCTTTCTGTGTCTTACCCTCTCGCTTGAGGGTGTCAATGATGGCCTTCTGGACAGCAGTCAGGTCGGCAGTCTTACCCATGATTGCGGTTTTGAGTAATGAACCAGGCTGGGAGTTTTTAAAAGCCTCAGGAATCTTTTGCAGGTGTTTAGAGTTAATTAGTTGATTCAGATGATTAGGTTAATAGCTCGTTTAGAGAACCTTTTCATGATATGCTAAACTTTTGAGATAGGAATTTTGGGTTTTCATGAGCTGTATGCCAAAATCATCAGTATTAAAACAATAAAAGACCTGAAATATTTCAGTTGGTGTGCAATGAATCTAAAATATATGAAAGTTTAATTTTTATCATTACATTATGGAAAATAATGAACTTTATCACAATATGCAAATTTTTTGAGAAGGACCTGTATATCAGTAAATAACCATTGAAGCTGATGGCACATCTGTTTTTCTTGCAGGTTCCTCTGGTCAGCGACTCTTCCATGCATCACCATCCTGCAGAAAATCCCCCACAATACAGTGAATGTTCTGCTCCTAAATATGAACCTTAAAATTGGACAGAGCTGTGGTCCTGCCGATGGGTTTTATGCTTTTACAGTGATTTACTGTCCTGATTTATCTCTGCCAGTGGAGTAAAGTATTTCTTTTTGGCTACTTTGTAGTGTTTGAGTATCGAAGATATTTGCAACTTTTGTTCTCTTACTTGTTCAAAAATGTAGTCAAGTAATGTACATTTTCCTCCAATACATTTGAGTAATGCAGTTGCACATATTTTGCATGGCACCTAACTTTTTCTGCAGCAGTTTGTTTCTGCTATAAAGAAGCAATATCGCCATCTACAGGGCATTGAAAGTACAGTACTATATCTTGTGCGTTTTGACTTTACTCACCCAAACTTGTCAAGAAGGTTACTTTAGGTGTTATTTTGACTTGAGAAAATAAACATGATATCTCATTTTACAAATCAATTGTTTCTTATTTTCACTGGCATGTCTTTAAGGTGTTGAGGACATGTGCATCTTTGAGCCCAGGGTTGGGAAGGTTACTTTTTAGAACGTATTTCACTACAGATTACAAAATACATGCTTTAAAAAGTAATCTGTAACATATTTTGTTGCATTACTCAAGTTTAGTAACTTAATCTAAATACTTTGGAATACTTTGAAATACTTCACACAAAGAACCATATTAACCTGATGTTGTGTTTTAAGTTTACAACCTGTAAATAAAAATGAGCTCTAACTCTACCAGTGTTGGTAAATAATTTCAATATCTTGATATAAAAATATTTACATATTTTCTTAATTTGTTTATTTGTAAAGATGTGCATCAGAGGGATTACAAAATATTAAATAACAATAAAATATTGGTGTATAGAGTCGAGATGACACAGTGGTTTAAATTGTTTTGTAACATTTAGAATGTATAAAGAAAGTGAAATGATCTACCCAATAATCTCGAGAGAAGATTATCATATCGTGTTAACTATCCCTAGTATAAATATGTTTATACTAATATTTAACCTCAGTGCACTGATAGCTGCATTAATATTAACCATATAAACAACAAACAGCAAAGAAAAAAAAATATTGGATTTTTTTTTCAAATAATCCTTTAATTTTTTATAATTATTATTAGTGATGAACCTATTTTGATTTTTCATGGCCAACAGAAGCAAATTGGCTGATTCTGATACTGGTTGCAGATTTTTTTTAAAGCAAATTTGTTTATTTGTTCAAAAAATGTGTAGCTCTTTGATATTAGAGGCAAACACTGGATTTTATATTCAAAGCTGGAGATATGAGGAAAAGCCAGTTACGTTGCCAGTCAGTCATGGAATGACCATTATGGCTGTTTCTCAATTCAAACTTTAAATTTTTTATTTCGCCGCATGTATTTATGAAAATGAGTAGTCTTTGTGTTACATGCTGCAAGATTATTTTTTTTATATTCCAATAAAAATACTGTAGGCTTTTTTCAGGTTATCACTTTATTAAAATTAAGCAAAACAAACGCCGTCATGTATTTGTGAGCTTGTAGCGGGAATCTCATAAGTGAGAACGAGAACTTTAAAGCTTACAGGCTTCCGTATGACGACCGCCCGCAGCGTCTTCTGGGATTTTTAACGGTTCGATTCTCTCAAGTTTGCATTCGATGCATCCTCGATATCAAGAACACATCCGGGTACTTTCATGCGTCCTTCGTTCTTGAGAATTGGAACTGTACTTCGACGGTTGATGATGACGTAGAGCAAGAACACAAGATCGCTGAAGAACGCATATTGAGAAACAGCCCATATTACGAATAGAGTACGTATCCGGAACGTCTTTGGTAATCTTATAACGTTAGGAGATCGTTCTGACGACGTTGTGATATGGTAATAATATTACGGGCATACAACGTTGTAGTTACGTTACAAGTAAGTCATGGAATGACCAATATATTAAGAATACATTACGTATCTGGAACGTTCTTGGTAATCTTATAACATTAGGAGATCGTTCTGACGACGTTGTGATATGGTAATAATATTACGGGCATACAACGTTGTAGTTACGTTACGAATAAGTCATGGAATGACCAATATATTACGAATACAGTACGTATCTGGAACGTTCTTGGTAATCTTATAACGTTAGGAGATCGTTCAGACGACGTTGTGATATGGTAATTTAATGGTAATAATATTACGGCATACAACGTTGTAGTTACGTTACGAATAAGTCATGGAATTACCAATATATTACGAATACAGTACGTATCCGGAACGTCTTTGGTAATCTTATAACGTTAGGAGATCGTTCTGACGACGTTGTGATATGGTAATAATATTACGGGCATACAACGTTGTAGTTACATTACGAGTAAGTCATGGAATTACCAATATATTACGAATACAGTACGTATCCGGAACGTCTTTGGTAATCTTATAACGTTAGGAGATCGTTCTGACGACGTTGTGATATGGTAATAATATTACGGGCATACAACGTTGTAGTTACATTACGAGTAAGTCATGGAATTACCAATATATTACGAATACAGTACGTATCCGGAACGTCTTTGGTAATCTTATAACGTTAGGAGATCGTTCTGACGACGTTGTGATATGGTAATAATATTACGGGCATACAACGTTGTAGTTACATTACGAGTAAGTCATGGAATTACCAATATATTACGAATACAGTACGTATCCGGAACGTCTTTGGTAATCTTATAACGTTAGGAGATCGTTCTGACGACGTTGTGATATGGTAATAATATTACGGGCATACAACGTTGTAGTTACATTACGAGTAAGTCATGGAATTACCAATATATTACGAATACAATACGTATCTGGAACGTTCTTGGTAATCTTATAACGTTAGGAGATCGTTCTGACGACGTTGTGATATGGTAATTTAATGGTAATAATATTACGGGCATACAACGTTGTAGTTATGTTACGAGTAAGTCATGGAATTACCAATATATTACGAATACAGTACGTATCTGGAATGTTCTTGGTAATCTTATAACGTTAGGAGATCGTTCTGACGACGTTGTGATATGGTAATAATATTACGGGCATACAACGTTGTAGTTACATTGAGTAAGTCATGGAATTACCAATATATTACGAATACATTACGTATCCGGAACGTCTTTGGTAATCTTATAACGTTAGGAGATCGTTCTGACGACGTTGTGATATGGTAATAATATTACGGGCATACAACGTTGTAGTTACGTTACGAGTAAGTCATGGAATTACCATTATATTACGAATACAGTACGTATCTGGAACGTTCTTGGTAATCTTATAACGTTAGGAAATCGTTCTGACGACGTTGTGATATGGTAATAATATTACGGGCAAACAACGTTGTAGTTACATTACGAGTAAGTCATGGAATTACCAATATATTACGAATACATTACGTATCTGGAACGTTCTTGGTAATCTTATAACGTTAGGAGATCGTTCTGACGACGTTGTGATATGGTAATTTAATGGTAATAATATTACGGGCATACAACGTTGTAGTTATGTTACGAGTAAGTCATGGAATTACCAATATATTACGAATACAGTACGTATCTGGAACGTTCTTGGTAATCTTATAACGTTAGGAAATCGTACTGACGATATTATGAGATGGTAATCTGAAGGTAATGAAATTACTGGCGTGCGACGTCGTAGTTACGTTGTCAGTTAGTAAGTCATGAAATTACCAAAAAGTACGAATACATTACGTAACTGTTACGTCGTGTGTTAGCTGGGGTGATGTTACTGTACGTCCTCCTTTATGTTTATATAAGTAAAACTGTCTTTGAATTTCCACTAGAGAAATGTGTTATGCCGTTTTCCCGTCCATTTTTTGTGTGCGATCTCATGTCTGCCCTCTGCAGGTTGCTAAAATCTAAACAGGCAGCGCGCGTTTTTTTTGAGAATCATCAACATTGGCTCGTTGGTTAAAAATAAAACAGCTTATGTTAATAGCCTATTAAATGAAATAAATGACATAAAAAATCCAAGTATTCCTTTTGGTAATCTAAAATACTTTTTGAATGTAACTGTAATTTGATTACCATCTATTTAAAATGTAACTGTAACGAAATACAGTTACTCGGGTTTTGTATTTTAAATACGTAACGTCATTACATGTATTTCGTTACTCCCCAGCCCTGTTTGAGCCTACATTCAGTATGAGTAAATACTGTTAAAATCAGATCTTAGACTCTTTAGTTCAATTTGGGCATTTTTAGTACTTTTATAAATGTTCATTAGAAAAAAAAAAACACATTACTGGTGTGCATCTTGAGACAAAACAATGGCACTGTCAGTGCAAGTTACTTTCAGTTAAAACAGCACAAAAATGCATTTTAGTCTAGGACTAGTTTAAAGGATTAGTTCACTTTCAAATAAAAATTTCCTGATAATTTACTCACCCCCGTGTCATCCAAGATGTTCATGTCTTTCTTTCTTCAGTCGAAAAGAAATTAAGGTTTTTGATGAAAACATCCCAGGATTTTTCTCCTTATAATGGACTTCAATGTGCACCAAACGGTTGAAGGTCAAAATTACAGTTTCAGTGCAGCTTTAAAGAGCTTTAAACGATACCAGACGAGGAATAAGGGTCTTATCTAGAGAAGCGATCGGTCATTTTCTAAAAATCTCATCTTGAACTTGCTCTCTTCTTCTCTATTAGAATTCCAGCAGTGTAGACGCTGCTAAATGTATTACTGCCCTCCACAGGTCAAAGTTTGAACTAATTGTTATATTCTGGCTCTTAAATGATTTAGATCTTATTACCAACTCTAAGCACTGTGCTGAGAAAGAATTATTTTTCTATGGCCAAGAAAAATACCCTTCTCTTAGAATGAATAATCAAAGTTTTATAATCAAAGAATAATCAATACAATAGTGTTCACAGAATTAACTGATTGATTGTAATTTGAATGTAGCTACATCAAGTTAAGTTTGAGTTACTTCGCAACAGTAGCCTGGATTTCAAACAAATATGCATTTTGCCTTACAAAAAATAGGAACGTACTTTAAAAAATATACTAAGGTTCAAGTATATTATGTCGTAAAGTAGCTTATACTGACATCAATGTTCTAATAGTATATTATTAACTATATTGGCCCACTTTTTAGTGTATAAAGTATACTTTAAGTGTAACACTAACTTATACAAGTTTGCAACTATGTTTCTTATTTGTACTGCAACAAGTGAACACTGTTCCTATTTAAGTATTAATTTTAATGCTTAAAATATCCCTTTAACTATACTTTAAGTTGCCAGGCGGTGCGATGTACACTACCAGTGGACTACACAAAAATCCACATACTTAGAATTAGGAGCATACCAGTTTTCATTAGAAATCAATATTTTCAAACATATTTTTATAGGGCAGTACGTACAACAGTGTGAAAACAATGGCGACTCAATCAAAAGAGTAAGCACAACTTACAATCAATTACACTTTCAGTATATCAAACCATTGGGACAAGTGTAACCCAAAAAGACTTGAGTGTAATTTTAAGTATATTTCTGACATAGATTAGACTGAAATTTTTAAAAGTAGTGTACTACTGGCACACTTAAATATAAAAATTATTTTTGCAAGGGTACTCTTTAACAAAGAACACAAACAGGGTCTCACATTTCATATGTAGCCTGTGTAAGTGTTTTATTACACTGATCACAACTGAACGGTCTTTCTCCAAAGTGAATGCACAGATTATTGCTGAAGTTTACTCCTTTTTCTAACACTGAGGAAAATGGCACTTTCTTTCAAGAATGAGTTGGCAAATGCCGTTTCAGGTCTGTGTGATATGTGAAACACATCTCACACTGGAGACACTTGTATGGCTTCTCTCCAGTGTGAACTCTCATGTGAGTCTTAAGGTTTCCTTTAGATACGAAACTCTTTCCACACTCTTGGCAGGTGAAAGGCTTCTCTCCAGTGTGAAACCTCATGTGAACTTCACGGCTTGATCTGTTTGTGAAACTCCTTCCACAAAGTTGACATTTAAAACAGTTTTCTCCGGAATGAATCCTCCTGTGATAAGTAAGGTTTTCTTTATATCTAAATCTCTTTCCACACTGATCACAAACAAACGGTCTCTCTCCAGTGTGAACTGTCATGTGAGTCTTAAAAGTGTCTTTTCTTGAGAAGCTCTTCCCACACACTTTGCAGGTGAAAAGCTGTTCTCCAGTGTGATATCTCATGTGAGTCTTAAGAAGTCTGTTTAGTGAGAAACTCTTCCAACACAGTTTGCAGGTGTAAGGCTTCTCTCCAGTGTGAACTGTCAAGTGGGCAATAAGGTTTTTTTTCTGTTTAAAACCATTTCCACACTGAGAGCATTTGAACGGCCTCTCTTCGGTGTGAACCCTCATGTGAGTTTTAAGATTTCCTTTTAGTGAGAAACTCTTTCCACACTGTTGACAGGGGAAAGGCTTCTCTCCGGTGTGAACTCTCATGTGGGCTTTAAGGTTTTTTTTCTGTGTAAATCTCTTTCCACATTGAGAGCACATGAAAGGCTTCTCTCCTGTGTGAACTCTCATGTGGACTTTAGGGTTTCTAGTTCCTGTTTTATGAGTCTGAGAGTAAATACTTTTTTTTCCTCCAGTACTGAAATCATGACATTTCTCATACTGATTCTTCTCTTCTATTTCATTAAATTCTTGATTCTCCTCTTTCATTGCCATCAGGTCTAGGGTAAAAAGAAACAAAAACACCAGTTTAATGGCGCAAAGCAACAGACATGTAAAACATCAAATCCCACTAAAACCCACTAAACAACTAAAAAGGGTGTAACTTCAGAACCTCTTGTCAATTTTGTTAATTCTTTGCTTTCTTTTAGGACAAAATAGTCCCAAAATACTTTCAAGCTCACAGTTATCAAACCCCTTATAAAAACCCACAGTAGAGCACTGGATTGGGATCCCGTGGGTCCCATGCAACACAAATTTTGCGGGAGCAGGCAGTTGTACCTTTGCTGCGGGTGGGAGTGGGAGGTCAAAGATTTACTGCAGGTAACGGTATTTAACAAGAAGAATGGAGTCAACAAATGTTCAAAAAAATTTTAAAGTAAGTTTTTACTATACAAAACCAAAACATATTGGGACAAATTTTTCAGTTGTTAATGAATTTATTTATTTTGTACATTGAAACAAATATACAAAAGTATTGCTACACAATAGACTCAAACATGGCACCTCTGGGTTGAGGCGACATCTCTGATCAATTCTTCCAGGTTAAAGTAAGCTTTCCTTTAAAGATAAAGCACTTCTTCCTTTCAAGATACTACCAAGAAATCAGTTATTGTTATTTGTCAATTATAAGTGTGTGTTGTTGCAAATACATCGTAAATTCATGTTTGCAGCCAAATATTTGGATGTTTTGTAGCCTATCAAAAGCAGAGAGTTTTATTTGGCTATTAAAATAGGCCAAAGTTATTTGCCATTTTAGTGCAGTTGTCATTGCAGGGAAACATTGTTCTCTTTTGGTTGAATCACTCAACATTTCAAAATGGGAAACACCTGTTGCTTGTTCATCCATTAAGCCCTATGCAATCACAACTATCAGGCCAGGGCTCCCGGGAAGCCCGAACCCCTCCTATATAAAACAGCAGGTCTGGCCCAAAATGGCATCCTACATCTCTTCACTCGCGGCATCCAAGCTACGAGCCCTTTATTTCAACACACTCAGTGTTACTTTGGCAAGACTAAACTGTCTCAAAAGACAAGTTACCACTTGTCACAAACTGTAAAAATCATTGTGTAGTGAAACATTTTGACAAACAAATAAAATGGACAAAAAAAACAACTTACCAGTTGAACACTGTTTCTTCTATTAAGTCTAACAAATCCAGAGCACCTTCTCACACTTGTCCTGGGAGATGTGGATACACTATTGCAGCTAGGGATCTGCATGCAGTATGCCTGGCATGTCTGGCATGTCTGGGCCGAGAGCATGTCCAAGCAGCACTACAGACAAGGATCTCTTGTTCGCAGTGCAGCAAAATCTCTCCTGGAATACTGCGCAGGAGAGCTGTCATTCTACAGGATGTGTGTAGCGATCCCTTACAGGTGGAGGCAGCACAGGATAGCTGCAGGAAACAGAATATCGCCTATGCCGATGACAAGTTGGGCTTACTTCTTCAGACGAGCTCTGGGAATCGGTCGCTTTCGAGATAAAGATCAAACCATTCCCTAGAGTCCTACCGGACAACAAATAAGTTTCCATCGCTACCTCAGGAGATCTGTCGGATGAGAAAGAACCATTTGTTCCCCAAACAGAGTTACCTGGTTACCCTACAGGGGTAGGGGCTAACAGCAGATTGCAGCTGGCTAAGCAACTCTGCATGAGGCTTGCCTTTGAGCAGCAAACTGATTGGGCAATGACTGGCCGTTTGCTCTCCCTGCCACAAAGCGCTCAAGGCTAGATGGGAAATTCTTCCTTCCTACTACCTTGACAGTTCAAACATTCCCACCTTTCCAGGTATCAAATTTTGAGAAGATTTATAAATCCTCAGTTCAGACGAGGCATGCTACTAATGCGATCACTCTTCTTTTGGCTTACATCAGCGAGGAGGAGATGAAGGGGGCCTTGTTACAGGGAAAAGACATTACAGTTGTGGACAGAGATACGCACCATGACAGATCTTATTTTGTGCTCTCAGACTGCCTAGCTCAGTCCACAGTGAGAACTTTAGGTCTGGCAGTAGTTTGTAAAAGAGGATTTTGAGCCTTGTCCTTTTCCACCATAGTGGACAAATTCATCCACTTCATCAATCAGTGGATCATACCATGCAACAGCTGTTCAAGGCGAAGAAGAGGGAACATAAAGCCAACCGCTTGTGCCTTGCAGAGCCCCCATACCAATGCAACAACAGGCAACATGTCAACCTGTTTTTACACATTTTGGCAGGGCCTGAGGAGGGGAAATACATTCTCGCTTGGAGAGTTTAGTACATCCAGGATAAACAGTCTCCTGGCGAAGAAAGTCCTTAGCTCAGATGGCAGCAGCCCTGCCCCCTACCCCTTCAACGGCGAGAGGCAGAAAGAAGAAACAGGCAGCTTACCAAACCCTGATCTTTTTCTCACATTGTCTCTGTAAATCCCCTGGAGAACAATGATGAGCATCGAAAGCACTCACCAGCCACTGCACACACACCACTGGGTTGTGTAGAGAGTGTCAAAAGATAAAAGATTTATCAGTACACAGACAATTGGGTGAAATGCACAAAATCCCAGTGATTAAGCACAATCCAAAAGGGATGCAGATTGCAATTTGCAAGAAAACCTTGGGTTTCTCAGGGATAAGACAGTCAAAAAACAAAGAGAGAATGCAAACATTTTGAAGGAAGAGATCAATTCTGTCCTTCTCAAAGAGTAATTCGGGTACCAGCAGAGGAATCAAAGAAGGGGTTGTTCAGCCAGTACTTTCTTATTCCAAAGAAAGAGGGAGGCTAATGCAGAGTCTTAAACAAATACCTGAAGAAATACAAGTTCAGAATGCTGACACACAAATCTATGTGGCATTCTGTACAGAGAGGAGATTGGTTCACCTCAATCACTCTAAAAGGATACATATTTTCACGTCTAGATCCATCCTCAATACAGAAAATGCCTGAGGATTGCATTTAAATCCACAACATACCAATTCAAGGTTCTACCATTTGGTCTTTCTCTAGCACCCCGCATTTTCACAAAATATGTGGAGCCGGCATTGACACCACTGAAGCAGCAGGGCATAAGAATATTAGCATATCTCAACAATTGGTCAATTTGTGCCAGGTCAAGGGAGATGGCAGAGCTGCATACAAGGGTAGTATTTACTTTCCCCAGGTTTAACTTGAACTCAGTAACTTACCTGGCTACCCTGTCGGAGCAGAGAAGGGAAATTTTATGGAACTGTGTGAATCAGTTTTGTCTTGGGTCTTCTTTCGACTGTGTATAAGTTTACTTGGACTCATGGCTACAGTCATAGCAGTACTACCTTTGGCCTACTGTAAATGAGAGATTCTCTGAAATTAAGTCCCTCCAGACATCTACAATGGGAATGATTTCCGACTGCAAAGTGGTCACCCCAGACACATCCTCACAAGGTTGGGAAGCGATTATTGAGAGAAGCCCATGAATGTGGTATGCACTGTACCAGTCAAAGTAATGCATTTAATTTGTCTGGAGCTCCTTGCAGTGTCTTTGGCCTTCAAACACTTCCTCCCACGAATAAAGGGTTGTCATGTATTAGTCAGGTCAGACAACACAACAGTGGGTGCTTATATAAACAGGCAAGTGGGCATTCAATCAAATCAGAGGTGGATTTGTTAGCTTTAGAGAACACACCTTTCCTCTGTTCTTCTCAATGAAGAAGGCAAATGCACCACTAGGAATGGATGCATTAGCACATCCTTGGCCAGAGACCTGGTTATGTGCGTTCCCACACATAAGCCTCATCCTTCCCACTCAGTCCAGAATAAGGTCGCAGAGGGTACTCTTAATAGCTCCATTATGGCTGGGAAGGCCTTGAACAGCAGAGATAGTTCAACTGCTATATTCACATCCATGGCATCTTCCTCAACACAGAGACCTCAGAGACAGAGACCCTGGCAGGAGGGAGGATTTTCAATCCACATTCAGAAAGGTGGAACCTCTGGGTCTGGTCCATTAAAGATCTAACCTGAACTCCTTGGCCCTGCCCCAGAGTTAGATCTTTACAATCCAGAGTGGGGACGGTTTGAGACACGGTGTCAGGAAAGGCAAAAGATACAGTTTCTTTCCTCAGTTCTGGACATTCATACATTCCTTCAGGAGATACATTATATGCTGTTATATAAAATTAGATAAAGAAGAGGGGGCCTGCTGGACCCTACAAAAGTCCAGGTGCCCTGAATAACAGGTTGTGAGATGACAAAATTTTTTATATATATATATCCCATAGTGAGATGTTGAGCGAGTTGAATGAAAGAATGTTTGGTTATGGTTACATAAATCTCACCAGAGAGCCCATAATTCCGAGTATGGGTCACCATACTTGGCCACATGTCACTTCACTTCACTTCATTATTCATCTTATGCCATTTTGGGCATGATAGGCGTGATTGTATAGGGCTTTATAGATAGCAACGCAAGAGGCGTTTCCCATAGTGAGATGTCTCCCTCAGAGAACCAAGGTTATATCCATAACCAAACTTTTTGTTTACTTTGGTAACACATGCATAAGTAAAATTTGTCCTTGTGCTATGTCACATGGCTTTTTTTTTTCATTTCGCTGAGCGCGCATAGCCCTATTCATGGATTACATTTCGATTTACTCATTTATTTAATAATTTACTTAATTTTATTATCACGGGAAGTGTATGAAATGTGAATCATTGTCTATAATTTTGCAAGCAACTGGTGATAAAGAAAAATTGCCACGTCGCAATATTGAAAATATTTCCATTTTAAACCACAAAGGCGAGCCAGAGGATATCACCGAAGCTGTGCAAACTTTGTGCGAGTTTTTCAGGTGCAGAAGTCTCAAACGCTGAATTGTAATACTAATTTAATAATAAAATAATATACTTTCATAATATACAGAATATAAACAATTAAGCGATAGAAATTAATGTTTTTCTAGAAATTAATGTTTTTCATCATTTTACATTCAGAAGTAGATGGTTTTTAAAGTTACACAGTTGTTGTTTTTTTGCCAATTTTTTATTATTTTTCCTAGTTTAACATCATTAATTTTGTCCCGAATTGCATGCAGTAAATAGTACGGAAGAGGATTAGGGCCAAGCAATAATAAAAAAAAATAAAACCATCTCGAGATTAAAGTTGTTAAATTTCGAGAAAAAAGTCGAGATAAAATGTTGAGAAAAAAGTCGTTAAATTATGAGAAAAATGTCGTTAAATTTCGAGAAAAAGGTTGAGATAAAATGTTGAGAATAAACTCATTAAATCAACGAATTTATTCTCGTAATTTAACGAGTTTATTCTCGTAATTTAATGACTTTATTCTCAACATTATATCTCGACTTTTTTCTCGAAATTTAACGAGTTTGTTTTTAGTAATTTAACGACTTTATTCTCGTAATTTAATTACTTTATTCTCGTAATTTAATTACTTTATTCTCGAAATTGAATTATTTATTCTCAACAATTTATCTCAACTTTTTTCTCAATTTAACAAGTTTATTCTCAACATTTTATCTCGACTTTTTTCTCGTAATTTAACGAGTTTATTCTCAACATTTTATCTCAACATTATTCTCAAAATTTAACGACTTTTTTCTCATAACGAATTTGTTCTCGTAATTTAACGAATTTGTTCTCGTAATTTAACAACTTTTTTCTCATAATTTAATGAGTTTATTCTCAACATTTTATCTCGAAATTTAATTACATTTTTCGCATAATTTAACGAATTTGTTCTCGTAATTGACTTTATTCTCGTAATTTATTGACTTTATTCTCAACATTATATCTCGACTTTTTTCTCGAAATTTAACGAGTTTGTTTTTAGTCATTTAACGACTTTATTCTCGTAATTGAATTACTTTATTCTCGTAATTGAATTACTTTATTCTCGTAATTGAATTACTTTATTCTCGTAATTGAATTACTTTATTCTCGTAATTTAATTACTTTATTCTCAACAATTTATCTCAACTTTTTTCTCAATTTAACGAGTTTATTCTCAACATTTTATCTCAACATTATTCTCAAAATTTAAAGACTTTTTTCCCATAACGAATTTGTTCTCGTAATTTAATTACTTTATTCTCGTAATTTAATTACTTTATTCTCGTAATTTAATTACTTTATTCTCGTAATTTAATTACTTTATTCTCGTAATTTAATTACTTTATTCTCGAAATTGAATTATTTATTCTCAACAATTTATCTCAACTTTTTTCTCAATTTAACAAGTTTATTCTCAACATTTTATCTCGACTTTTTTCTCGTAATTTAACGAGTTTATTCTCAACATTTTATCTCAACATTATTCTCAAAATTTAACGACTTTTTTCTCATAACGAATTTGTTCTCGTAATTTAACGAATTTGTTCTCGTAATTTAACAACTTTTTTCTCATAATTTAATGAGTTTATTCTCAACATTTTATCTCGAAATTTAATTACATTTTTCGCATAATTTAACGAATTTGTTCTCGTAATTGACTTTATTCTCGTAATTTATTGACTTTATTCTCAACATTATATCTCGACTTTTTTCTCGAAATTTAACGAGTTTGTTTTTAGTCATTTAACGACTTTATTCTCGTAATTTAATTACTTTATTCTCAACATTTTATCTCAACATTATTCTCAAAATTTAAAGACTTTTTTCCCATAACGAATTTGTTCTCGTAATTTAAGGAATTTGTTCTCGTAATTTAAGGAATTTGTTCTCGTAATTTAACAACTTTTTTCTCATAATTTAATGAGTTTATTCTCAACATTTTATCTCGACATTTTTTCTCGTAATTTAACGAGTTTATTCTCAACATTTTATCTCAACATTATTCTCAAAATTTAAAGACTTTTTTCCCATAACGAATTTGTTCTCGTAATTTAACGAATTTGTTCTCGTAATTTAATTACTTTATTCTCGTAATTTAATTACTTTATTCTCGTAATTTAATTACTTTATTCTCGTAATTTAATTACTTTATTCTCAACAATTTCTCAACTTTTTTTCTCAATTTAACGAGTTTATTCTCAACATTTTATCTCAACATTATTCTCAAAATTTAACGACTTTTTTCTCATAACGAATTTGTTCTCGTAATTTAACAACTTTTTTCTTGAAATTTAACGAGTTTTTTTTCTCGTAATTTAATGAGTTTTTTCTCAACATTTTATCTCGACCTTTTTCTCGAAATTTAACGAGTTTATTCTCAACATTTTATTTCGACTTTTTTCTCGAAATTTAACAACTTTAATCTCGAGATGGTTTTATTTTTTTATTATTGCTTGGCCCTAATCCTCTTCCGTAAAATAGAGATAAAGATGCAGAATGACCGGAGAAAGACTTTGAGAATGAAACCAACCTGTTTGTTCCTCAGTATCTTCATGTTTCACACTAAATGTTTCTTCAATCTTCACATCTTCACTCTCCTCTTTAATAAACTCCTTTGTTTGTTCCTCAGTTTCTTCATGTTTTAATCTGAATGATTCGACAACCCTCAAGTCTTCACTCTCTTTAATAAACTTCATCTCTGTTTGTTCTTCAGTTTCTTCATGTTTGACTCTGAATGTTTCTTCAATCTTCACGTCTTCACTCTCCTCTTTAATAAACTCCATCTTTATAATAGTGTGTCACGTGGATCTCAGTCGCTTCAGCAGGAGTTTCTCTGTGTGTTTGGACACTCTGTCATGATTAAGATAAAAAATCTTTGTTTGTCTGTTTAAAATTGGAAAAATGACAGAAAGAGAAACACATCCAAACTAAATCTCTGAGTGTGTCTCAATCTGATCTAGTTCAGTAGTTCAGTGCACTGGTGAGAGAGTCAGTCAAAGTGAGTGAAAAAAACAGCATTACAATTACTAAAATTATCTTAATATTAAGTTATTCTGATATTATATATTTGGTATTAAAACTCTTTATATTCATATGAATTACACTTCCATGACAACATTTGCATTTTTAGTAGTCATTAAATGTGTTTGTTCTCTAGTATTTAGTTCAGTTTCTCTATCATTACACCAAACAATTTGTTTATAATGTACTGCTTCACTATATAGGGAGCGAAATGAGACGCACCTCACGTTTACGCACAAAGTAGTTATTAGAAACACTGCACACGAATGATTAACTAATTTTACAGTTCTCTTTATAATTATCTGGACGGGTTTTATTAGTTTAAACACTTTAAATGATTAAAAACACAAACCTTTCTTCAACAGAATCACAGACGCAGGAGCGCGGCGCAGCGTTGTGACGTCATGTCAACACACCAAAATAAAAGTCCCGTTGTCACGGTAAAAAAATAATAATAGAAATTCACATACAGAAAACACATTAAAATGACAAGATAAATGATTGATTCGAGGGGTAAATACCTCTGAGATTTTTTTTCTTCTAGCTTATATCTCAATGTTAGCAAGTGTGAACATAAGGTACCTGAAACATAAACCTTTGTAAAAACAGATATTCTGGAGTTTTGAATTGCTGGGGTCCAATTAACCTCATTGGGAAAAATGTTGGTAAATTTAAGGGTAACAGAAGGGTTCAAATAGTTCTTCTAGATGGTAATAAACGTGCAAGATGATTGACTAAACTTTTTTATTTTGTTTTATAAGTTAAATGGTGCAAAAATTGCAAAGTGCGTGTATTAAAATCTAAACACGAACAGACGTTTTAGCAAAGTTTGAATTATTCTTCTAGCTCTATGCACAAATCCCTAAAGCAAAAAGATTGTTTTTATCCTTTAGGAGCACAAACATTTTTTTTAGTTGACATTTTCTAAATGGTAATGAAATCTGATTTATATGTCCCAGAATTATCTTTAATAAAAGTGTCCCTTACGGGGCTCTGTAGAACGTGTTGTTAATTTTACTTGCCTTTCCAAATAAATTATTCAGCTTAAGGCACATCCCTAATCAATAAATTAGTTTTGCATTATTATTGTTATTTTCAAAGTGTTCAGTGTTATCTTTTTTTTTTTTTTTTTAAATGACTTTGTTAACATTATTTAGCTCTAACCTAAGTACACTTTTTGATAAAGAGGACTTTAGAACTCAGAAACTAAAATGAAAAAATATAGTTTTTGCTCAGTACTGACTAAAATGCACATGACTTGGTGTTGTTTCCGAACAAAGGAAAAAAATATGTATATCGGTCAAAATGTGTTATCAGCAAAAGTCCGATATTGTGCATCCCTAGTGTGGATGTATCTGATGTATGAAATTACAAATACTTTTAAATGTATGCAACTTTTTTCTACTCTTCCCAGTCGAGTAGGATCTGGGTAGAGGGATTAACCCTCTGGAGTCTGAGGCTGATTTGGGGCCTGGAGAAGTTTTGACATGCCTTGACATTTGTGCTTTTTTCAGTTGTTCATAAACATATTAATGACACAAGTGTCATTACACTGTATTCAGCACAAACTAGGCTACAATAATATGTGAGGAACATGTATGTACATGTTTGTATTTTTAAAGGAATAACATTTATGCGTGGTTATTGAAAAAACAAAAAACTTAAGTCACTGAAATAAGGCCAAAAAAAGTATAGTAAATCTGTGTTTACAATACTTTAGGGTATTGGAGGTTGTAGACTAGAGTTTTTGCTTCAGAATTATGTAAAAATTATGCTGACTACTCTTTCATTTATAACAATATATTGATTTAGTTTTTGTAAGACACTTTTTGCCAAGAAACACCGTATGCGTGGAGGCGTGAATCAGCATGAATAATGGGTCATTCTCACCTGAGAAGACAAAATAATCGCATATTAATGAGCTGAAATGACTTGCATATTAATGAGGCATTTCAGTCAGGTAGGCTGTGAAAAAAACCTTCTGTGATGTCTCAAGCTCATCATGGTATATGAAACATACAGAAAAATATTATTACAATATAAAGTAATGGTTTTATATTATACTTTAAAATATAATGTATTTCTGTGATGCAAAGAGTCTGAATATAGGCTTTTAGTTTAAAAGCATGCACATTTGGAGAAATATTGGATTCTCATATGTTTATGCCAATTTTCCATACAGAGGAGTTATATTTATTTAATATTCTTTGTCATTACTATGAGCGCTGGTGTTTTCAATTCATACTTGCAGTCGGAGGGCGCTCTCTGTGCAGTTTTAGTCCACAAATTCATCTAAAGAAGAAGAGGACATTCCATGAATGGTGTTTTCAATTCATACTGCAGCCGGAGGGCGCTAAAGAAACAAAAACTCATCTAAAATTCATCTATAGAAGAAAAGAAAACAGGAACTAGCTGTATGTCTTCTAGAGATGGCTAACCATGGCTTTTACATCCAGATAAACACTTTTCAAGATAATAAATACATTAGCGGATAATGAGCTGAATCACGGACTTCTGACATGACTCTTTTTCATACAGATTACATAAACACAGAATGCTTGTTTTCGATTTGACTTACACGATTTAAAACCTGACATTTCAACGTTTTTTTAGACATAAGTGTATTTTTTTTGTCATTAGTATTCATAAGTTACAGTTCATTTTCTGAGAACTATCAGATTGGACTTCGTTCAGAGGGAGACGAGAGATCACGCATCATGTTAGTTTTCTTTATTTTACAAAAAGCACAACATTTAGTTTTTACTCTGAGTGTATACAAATAAAAGAAGATATTCTATAGTTTCAATTGATATATTACTTATGTCGGAGTATTTTAAGTCTGTTTTACTGCAATGTGAAAAAAACCTGCAAAACGCGCCGGCGCGTTTTCAGACCTCAGAGAGTTAAATTGGTGCCGTGACCCAGATGGGAGTGAGGTTTAGGGGGGTGAGTGTAACGGAGGCCAGCTAGTAGTCGCTGTTCGAGTAAACCTCACTCCTCTGATCACAAGAGATGCTCTATCGACTGATGCTAGAGGTTGCAACCTTTAGCCTCCTCATTAGAGCGTCCGACTCCCACGCCTAGATCAGAAAAATCGTGCTCATACTTTCACTGATCAAGGGTTTTCAGCAAGATCAGATAATCTGGGTTGATATATTTTACATTTATTAATAAACCAACATTTATCAATTTTACATGACAAATTATTTTATTGAATAACACTTTTAATGAATCTTGTGTGTGATTCATTTTAATGAAAGGTAATTTTGATAGTAACAATAAAAATGATTAATGCGACACTACAATAAGAACTGAATGACTGATTTCCATCAACACAAACAGAGGTTGATAAAAGCACAGATACACACCGTCACTCATCATGACTCACAAACACACACTGATCTTACTAGGGGTGACCCTGAAGAGTCAACAATTCGAAGCTTCGATAGGAGGAGCCTGATTCGACTACCAATCTCACAGTCGAATCTTCGCAGAGGTGTTATGAAACGAGATATGGGGGCGCTCAATATCTGATTTTACATAGATGTACCGATTCTCTCACAATAGGTTAATATACAGCCTATTATGATAATGCTGTAAATAAAAATGTGAAAAGAAAGAAGCTTTTAATAAATATTTTTTAATGTGCGTGAATAAATCCAACCACCCCTGTGACAGATTAAAGTTTCACTTCCATGATCCGTGACCGTGACAGAGCATCTTGGCGGGAGGGATTAAATCTCTAACAATGTCTGGGATAAGAAAATCCAAAGTGTAGAATTGGATGCACTTTGAAATGGTAAAAGATGATCCAAAAAACGTAAGATGCAAGTTGTGCCAACAGCTTATGTCCAAGTACTCAACAACGACAAACACTGCGGCACGCTTCTGCCGGCCAACGTTATCGAGCTGACTATAGCGCGCTGTTTGAAAAGACCCAAACGGACACGGGCAGATCGCGTGAAAGACTGGATTTTTCTCTCTCAATCAGGTAGGGTACAAGTGATTTTTATAACTTAAATGTATTTATTGATTTGTGGCTTAATGTGTTTTGAATATATGTTCCCTAGCATTTTAGGCATTTTGCACTTGATTATGACTTTCATTTTTTAAATTATTTTAATTTATTAGAACGGTATATTCTGTTCTAATTCAGTTCTGTAAATTAATGTTTTTGATTGTTTTTCGATGTTGCGCTGTAGATTAGTTAAAGCTTGCTCGCACAAGCAATTTACCCGATTTAATTTCATTGCCGACATGTGAAATGCATATCTATGAAATGCAGTGTGGCCTTTCTGCACTTATTTATATATATATTTAAGGTTTATTGTTCCAAAATGTTTTTATTCATTTTATTCAATATCTTTGTGTGGTGTTCTATACATCGTGGCTGTGAATGTTTATCCACATTGCCTTTCATTTCAGTTTAAGAAAGATAAAAATCATTGTCAGTTTCGTCTATCACTTGACAGGCAGTTTGGTCACTTTATTAGAAAGTTGTTTCTATGTGTTGAGTGGAAGAGAAAACAAAAGTTAAGGCGCAGGTGTAGGCCTTACTTCATTTTCCGCGACCCTCTCCATCTCGTGCACAGTTGAGCGCGCAAGCCTTTCAAAGTAGCCGATACTCCTTTGGCCTTGAGCACGGAAGGAGTTTGTGCGCACTATCTAGTGGACTGCTGTTTTTTCAAGACCCCCCAATCTGATTCGAATCTGATTCGACTATGTAAATCCGTTGTCGGGACACCCCTAGATCGTACTGTCTATATGAGGATTCATTACGCACATTTATTCTGACGTTATTTCACTGACAGAAGTTTAACTGTAATAATAAAATAATGAAGAGAAAATAAGAGAATCTATAACATCTCACTGTTACTGATTCACCATGAGCTCAAAGCATTATGGGTAGAATCTCTCTACAGTCTATTCTGATTCATCAACACAGTTTCACTGATGATCCAACATTAACCCTAAACCCAGGATAGAGCGGTTGAGTGAATGTGGTCTGGCCTGTGTGGATGAGGATCATTGTGTCTCCAGAGACGCTGTAGAAGGACAGAGTTCCTGCACTGTGATCCACATACACTCCTATTCTACTGCTGATGATGGGCTCTACAGCGAGTTTAGTCTTTCTGTTATTGTGTATGAATGAGTAACTGGAGGGAGTGCAGTACAAACTCCAGGACTGATCATTAGATCCAAAAAAACACTCCTCACCCCGTCCCTTCCTGCTGATGCTCTTATATGACACTGATATATACACACCATGTTTTCCACTCCACTCAATCTCCCAGTAACAGCGTCCACACACACTCTCTCTACACAACACCTGACATATATCAAATCTGTCTGGATGATCAGGATATGGCTGGACTATGGCAGTGACAGTAATCACTCTGTTCCTCTCAGTCAGACGGAGGTATTTATGTGCTGTGTTCAGATCCAGAGTGAGCTGATGGGAATCTGATGAAGATAAAACACAGAATCAGAATCAGGAATCATTAATCTGTCTGATATGCTGTTCAAATTATCATTATCCAACACATAGCCCCACCCCCTCCCCAAAAATTATTTTGTGTTTATTATAATTAGGCCTATTATATTTATGCCATTCAAACTGTTACTGTTTTAATTCAACAAGGATCCATTAAATTGATTCACCAATAAATAATAAATTCATTTAAGTTAAGTTTTTAAGCATTTAGGCCTATTGTTGGTGATTTTCAGTGCTGTAGCCTTTGGTGATGTTGAGCTTTCTTTAAATTTCTATCTGTTGCCTCAAAGGTTTAAAAGACTTGTTATAAAACCCTGTTTAGGATAAATCCATCCATTCATGATCGGATTCAGCTGATAATCACTTTTTTTTATTCGGAATATCTGTCAACTTGATGGTCACATACACCGATAACATTTTAATGATACAAAAGATGCGCACGCTCACACCAAAGAGGCAAATATGAAAGGCTAAGGTGCAGCGGGTTAGAGTAAAAAAATTAGCCTACAAGGTGTGTATAATTTAAACTATCTTATTAAATAAGTCCCGACTAATTGGCAATAACAGTAACTATTGATCTTCTGCAATTTTCCTGAAATTGCACTTCATTAAAGCGCCAGGTGAAGGGTTTCCAGATATCACAAAAAAGCCCCTTAAAACATAGGCTAATACAGCAAAACTACCAGTAGAATGAATATAAACAATATAACTAGTATTCCATCTTAAAAGGAATGCTGTGGAACCACATCCTACCCTGAAGAAGTTATGTGGAGACGACATATGGACTAACCCCTTAAGGTTACACTACATATGGAAGTACAGGGGTGACTCCAACCTCACAAGAGATGGGTTCTCCCAAGGGAAAAAAAAAAGATAATATGCGCACATCCCAACTAAACTAATGGCAGGTGCTCGATCATCAAAGTAGCTCTTGTATAAACAAACAAAAGACGGCACGCTGCCAGTGCTGCTCTCGAAATTTATTAAAAATTCAACGTTCCGACCAAAGAGGTCTTCGTCAGGTCAGGCAAACAGTGGGAGAGGGAAAGAGACATAGGCTTCCGTTTAGGAGCACCGCAGAAAAGTACACATATGGGATCCCCCCAGGGTCACACATATGGCACCCAGCCTAGACCCGGTTCTCAAGGATACAATGGAATATAGGCCTGGTGCCGGACATTACACCACAACCGGCTGCCGAGGGTGATGGAGGACTCTCTGGAGCATATAAGCACATATATTGGTGCAGCAAGCCGACACTAGCCAGGGGCCACTCGGTGTCTTCTACGCATTTGAGGTGAGAACACGGGAGGCTATCGGCTCTACACGTAGGCAATAAAATCTAGCAAACATATTAGGTGTCGCCCAGCCTGCAGCCCTACAGATATCTGTCAGCGAGGCGCCATGCACCAGCACCCAGCAAGATGCAAAACTTCTGGTCGAGTTAGCTCGCAACCTGAGCAACCAATGCATGCCTTGTGCTTGATGAGCCAAGGCGATGGCATCCACCAACCAGTGGGCCAACCTCTGCTTGGAGACAGCCATTAGCTTCTGCTGGCCTCCTTAACAGACATAGAGCCGGTCTGAGGTCCTGAAGCTACGCGTCTGGTCCACGTACCTTCGCAGTGCGCAGGCGGGATACAGCGAAGTTAGGGCTGGGTCTGCCTCCTCCAAGGGCAGCACTTGCAGGTTCACCACCTGGTCCCTGAAGGGAGTGGTGGAAACCATGGGCACATATCTGGGCCAAGGTCTCAAGATAACATGAGCGTCATCTGGCCTGAACTCTAGACATGATTTGTTGACCGAAAATGCTTGCAGGTCCCCTACCCTCTTAATGGAAGCCAATGCAACCAGGGGTAATGTCTTCATAGACAAGATCTTTAACTCTATTTATTATATATTATATTTAAAGGGCTCAAATGGGGCATTCTAGAGTGCTCTGAGCACCAGAGACATATCCCAAGAGATTATCGAAGGATGGGGAGGTGGATTTAATCTCCCCTAAGGAAATTGATGACCAGGTCATGCTGCCCAACTGACTTACCCTTCACTGGATTGTGATAGGCTGAGATGGTGGCAGCACAGACTTTCAGGGTAGAGGAAGACAGCACTCCAACCCCTGCTGCAGGAAGGAAAGCATGGCACTGAAGTTTGGGGGTTTTCTCATTGAGAAGAACACCAATCAACAAACAGGTTCCACTTCAAAGTGTATACACGTCTCGTAGACGACACTCGCAGAAGTGATGTTCACCTCCCCTGGGGGTAGGTCATCTAGATCTTCTGCATCTCATCCAGGGACCAAACATGTAGTCTCCAGAGGTCTGGATGCGGGTGCTCCTTCTCTGAGAAAGCAAGTCCTTCCTCAGAGGAGTGGGCCAGGGAGGGGCAGTCACGATGAACGTGAGTTCTGGAAACCACATCTGGTTGGGCCAAAAAAGCGCAAGTAACAAGACCTGCTCCTTGTCCTCCCTGACCTTGCACAGTGTCTGTGCAAGAAGGTTCACTGGGTGAAACACATATTTGCATAGGCCATGGGGCCTGCTGTGTGCCAGCATGTTTGTGCTGAAGGTCCCCTCAGTCAGGGAGTAAAACAACTGGCAATGAGACGAGTCCGGAGAGGCAAACAGGCCTACCTGTGCGGCTCTGAAATGGTCCCATATCAGCTGGACTGCCTGGGGATGGACTCTCACAGAAGTGCAGGCTGTCGTGAGAGCTCTTCGGCTGCATGATTGAGCATGCCAGGGATGTGAATGGCACGAAGTGACCTCAGATGCTTCTGACTCCATAGGAGATGGCGGGTGAGTTGCGACATGCAACGGGAGCTTAGACCACCTTGACGGTTGATGTATGCAACAGTCGCAATGTTGTTAGTACGGACCAGTACGTATTTGCCCTGTCTTGGCTTTTTTAGGTGGCTCAGTGCAAGATGTACTGCTAACGACTCGAGGCAGTTGATATGCCACTACAGTTGCGGACCTGTCCAAATCCCTGAAACTGCCTGAAACCTCAGTCGGTGGTCAATGCATCCGTGGAAACCATAGCATGCCTGGACACTTGTTCTAGGGGAACTCCTGCCCATAGAAACAAAGGGTCCGACCATGGGCTGAAGGTTTGCCAGCAGACCTGAGTGATTGCCACCCGGTAAATGCTGTGTTGCCACGCCCATCTCGGGACTCAGCCGCAAAGCCAGTGCTGAAGTGGCTTCATATGAAGCAGGCCGAGCAGCGTTACTGCGGCTGCCATATGCCCCAAGAGCCTCTGAAATAATTTCAGTAGGGCCGCTGTCCTGCCTTTGAACGAATTCAAGCAGTTCAACACTGACTGGGCACGCTCTTCTGTGTGGCGTGCTGTCTGGGCGACCGAGTCCAGCTCCATACCGAGAAAAGAGATCCTCTGTGAAGGGGAGAGTTTGCTCTTTTCCCAGTTGATTCGAAAACCCAACCGGCTGAGGTGACTGAGCACCAAGTCCCTGTGTTCACACAACTGATCCCGGGACTGTGCTGGAATGAGCCATTCACTGTGTTCTCTAATGGAAACAAGGACTGTGTATGCAACTTTCGCGAAGACGCAGGAAGACAGGGACAGCTTGGTCAAGCTGACCCAGGGACCATGCCGTAAACTTCATCACACAAAGTGCGAGGTCCTTTGCGGAATGAAGCTCACAAAGAACTGGGCCTCAATCACCGTCATGCAGGTCCCTCAGTGCCTTGGCCTAATGAACCTAAAACAATGCCATAGTGTGTAAAGCAGAGGCCGCTTCCCCACAAGCCTGGTAAGCCTTGCTGGTCAGAGCTGATGAGTACTTAGAGGCTCGGGAAGGGAGACATAGATTGCCCCCTTTTGTGGAGTTAGGACAGAGTTGCATAGCAACGGCCTGCTCCACAGGAACAATCTGCTTGTAACCTTTAGGGGCTCCGCCATTGAGGCTGGTGAGGGGTAGTTACTCGGCGCTCTCGGTGGCCTAGGAAAGCATAGCCATCATCTCCTAATCGGGTTCGGACAACACTACCGTCCCCATAGGGGGTAGCGCAGCCGAATCTTCATCCACAGAGAGTTCAGGCTCACCCTCCGATGCTGCGATCGACATTTGGTCTTTGGCTGGAGACCTGAAGGAAACGACGGGTACACATCGTTTAGATGGACCAGAACACGACGCTGGAAGCTCTTCTGGCTGCGGCGTGCAGGGGATTGTGACCCTGAGGGCACCCAAGCTACCCGCCGATGTGGACCTCTCCTGTTGGCCACCATGGAGGGTGCCACAACGGGGAATATGCAAGGGAACTCCACCTTTCTTGAGGTAATAGAGAAATGACTGACTGAAAGGGAACTTAAGAATTCATCTAAATCTTGGATGAATGTTTTTAATTGGCTTTCAGTGAAAAAAATAATCCTATTTATCACTTAGTTTTAGAAGATATCCTGTATTTGAAGAATATGTTGAATCCCTAGTTCAGTGCTGTCCTGATTTACATATTTGTAAAAGTCACGAGTTCATTCCATTCAAATCTTGCTTTTTTGGATATTATTAAGTATGATATAGTTATGCTCTCTGTCCCATTTTTGTAAATGTGCAAAATGTGCAGTACAAAATTTAACAGTGAAGACATTTATAATGTTAATAAACACTTCTATTATAATCAATTTAAAATGAATCACAAAAATTCTGGATATAAAACACCTCCACACATTCCATGGTTATTTTACATTTTTAAATTATTCAAATAGAAATGGTTCTTTAAAATCATAGGGATATTTCACATTACTGTATTTTATATCAAATAAATGCAGTCCATGTTCAATATGTCAGCAGCATATCCTGTGTAAATCATCATTTACATGATCAACTAAAAAACTCTTCTGTCATTTTTTTTTCACCTTCTACAGGAAGAACATGAACCACTCAGTGAGTTTTTCTGCTTGTTTTCTTAGTGACTTACATTGTAGGAAGTCAGTCCTGGTCCTGGGAACAATGTTGGAGAAAATGACTGTGAAAATCAACAGATAAGAAGAGTGTGATTATCACGTCAAGAGAAAATGTTCCCTGCATCCATTTCTGATATGATGTTTTACATGATATGAGATGATGGAGGATCATTTCTGAGAGCAGATTAATCTCCAGGACTTTACCTCTGTCAGAGATCTTCTTGAGCTCCTCTTTGCAGAAATCCTCCAGTTTGTGCTTCAGCTGACGGATAGATTCTCTCACGCCATCAAAAGACGAGAGAGAACTGAAGGGTTTGTCATTTACGTCTGTAGATTCAGGAGGAGCTGAGAGAGACTGGAAACTCTACAGAAAAGAGAAATCAAACCTTAAATGATTAGTTCACTTTCAATTAAAAATGTCCTGATAATTTACTCACCCCCATGTCATCCAAGATGTCCATGTCCTTCTTTCTTCAGTCGAAAAGAAATTAAGGTTTTTGATGAAAACATCCCAGGATTATTCTCCTTATAGTGGACTTCAATTGGCCCCAAAATTACAGTTCCCTTATTTCTCGTCTGGTATCGTTTAAAGCCCTTTAAAGCTGCACTGAAACTGTCATTTTGACCTTCAACCGTTTGGGGCCAAGTGAAGTCCACTATAACGGGAATAATCCTGGAATGTTTTCATCAAAATCCTTAATTTCTTTTCTTTTCATAATTATTTGCCACTTATCACTGTAAAGCTGCTTTGACACAATTTGCATTGCAAAAAGCGTTATATAGAAATAAAGATGACTTGACTTGATTATATCATGTTAGAGCTATAGTTTCTAGCGTTTTTAACTTACACTATGTGAACTTTCTAGGAAAACACTTGGATAAACAAACATCTGACAAAAAAATGTAACAGATCAAGTTCATCAATGGTGTCACATGGCAGGGTTGAGTAGATTTGATCAGGAAAGCAGATCAAAAGCAAAAAGTAGATTAACCATTATTTATAACTTTTGAGCAGCTCTGGAATTCACAAGGACTCTTAGCACACACCCTAACCCTAACCCAGCATTGCTATTATACAGCTTTACTGTCAGGGTTCTGGCAATTTTTCTGGTCTAGTTTATTTCTTGGTTTTGTGACAGAGCCCTGACAATCCTGAATTGTCTTGTCTTTGTGTGAGCGTACGGTCTCGAGTGTGCTCAAACCGTGCACTCTCTTGTGTGCATGTCATGTTTCATGTTGGGGATATGGTGTTCGAATCCCGGCACTCATGTCTAGTTCAGTTTCGGTTTCATGTCGGGGTTTAGATACTCGCGCTGCCTGTTCTGTCTTTATTGTGAGTGTACAGGTTTTGTGTTCTCTCACTCGCCATGCACCCTTGTCTCATGTGTTTTGGAATGCTTGGTTTATGTTTTCATTGGCCAGGCGCTCTTGTGTTGTCATGTCCTGTGTAGCACTCGGTTGTTTGCTCCTGCCGCATGCTTTCATGTCGTGGTCTGTGTAAAAAACACAGTCTGTGTGTTTGTGTATGTTTTGTGTGAACGCAGCTTATGAGTTTTTCTCATAGTTGTGTGTTCATGTCTCGTTTTGTGTGAGCGTACTATGATCCTGTTCTTCTAGATCTCTGTTACCTCCAGGAAATGGATGTGATCCTTTGTGTCTGAAAGCTGCTCCAGCTCAGCGTCTCTCCTCCTCAGATCATTGATCTCCTGCTCCAGTCGCTCCAGTCGTCCTTCAGCTCGACTCACTGCAGTCTTTTCCTGATCTCTGATCCGCTGTGTGGCCTCAGAGCGGCTTCTCTCAATGGAGGGGATGAGCTCAGTGAAGATCTTCTCACTGTCCTCCACTGCTGTCTGAGCAGAGCGCTGTTAGGACACACATCACAATCACACAGAGGCTTCAGTGAGTCCTGACTGACACTTCTCAAACTTCTCTTCTTCTCCAGACTCACCTTATGAGACTCCACAGCCTCTCTCAGCTGCTGAAGATCTTTCTCTCTCTGCTGGATCCTCTGCTGGAACGACCTCTGCGTCTCCTTCAGCTGGTGCTAAAGGAAAAACCAATACCAGGAGAAACATCACATAAATCATCAAGTAAACAGATATGAATCCAATATCAGTGAAGTGGTGAGATTGAGGGTTATGGCAGGAACACACCAAGCCAACGGTCGGCCATCGGGCAGTTTTTGTTCATCGGCCGACTAAATTTTCACAGTGTGTTCCGCACCGTCGGCTGAACATGGTCCTCATTGGCTTTTTTTGACATGTTGAATCGGCGTTGGAGCTCGCCGGTCTGTCGGTCCATCTGATCATTCTGATTGGCTGTTCAGCTATGGCCACCTGCTGGTATGGAAAGGCATTTCATCTTACGCAGGCGCAGAATGGACGTGCTACTTGGCTGTCGGCTGTTGAACGTCAGTTTGGTGTGTCAGGCTAACTTTGGACACAGACGCTGCCGATGAGAGCCAATCCCGCATTCTGCTTTTGTCACCGCTAGTTCGTCGGCGTCGACTTGGTGTGTTCCTGCCTTTAAAGATCTTGCATGGTAAGATTATAGGTTCATTCATAAGTGCCATAACTCACCTAAAAATGTCAATTCTTTCATTGTTCATTGTAATTCCCCCCATCCCACTAACTTTCAATATATGGTTACAAAAAGTAAAGTTGCAAAGTCCCTCCAGCAGGAGTTCTTCTCTATATCAGTGTCACTGTTTCTGAACTGCCTGAAACACCTACATTGTAGTCTTGAGTTTTCTTCTGGGAATATTCCTGTATTACACAAAAGCGACAATGCTTTCAGCACCTCTCCACCTCCCCATCATGTTTATGGTAAAGCGAGTTACATTTCTGAAGAGCAGTCTAAGCAGTAGACCAATCAAAACAGACTGGGTCCATCTGACCAATCAGAGCAGATTGTGATTTTCATAAGGCAGGTTTTATGCTGCCTTCACATGCTTTGGGGATTTTTTATAATTTCCACTTTTGAAGTTGTGATTACAAGCTTATCGCATTCAAGCTTAGACACGAGAGGGCGTTCATGTGCAATTTTTTTACCTAGGAAATCCCCATTTACAATAATTCTGAGAGCACATGTAGGCAGCTTTGAAGAAACTGAAACTAAAACAGAATTCAGAGAGAGGGTGAAAACAGACATTAAATGATCTAAGTGTATACTGGTAGACGCCGTAAACAAAATTATGAACCTGTAAATGATCATAATGGGACCTCTTTAAGTTCATACCTGTTTCTCAGTCCTCTGTGTTGCAGCTGATACAGTGTCGTGGTTTTTATGTTCATCCATCGTACAAAGCAGGCATATACACTTCTGATCAGTGCGACAGAAAACCTCAAGGATCTTGTTGTGTTTCTGGCAGATCATCTCCTGCAGTCGTCCAGTGGCTTCAGTCAGATTGTGCCTCTTTCCTTTTATCAAACTCTCATGTTGTTCAAGGTGATTCTGACAGTAAGACTCCAGACACGCCAGACAGGACTTGACGGCTTTGTGTTTTCTTCCAGTACAGGCGTCACACTGCACATCTCCAGCTCCAGCGTAACAGTCAGCAAGTTTTCTCTTCTTCAGTTTCTCCACCACTTCAGCCAGCATGGTGTTTTCAGCTAAAGCAGGTCTTGGACTGAAGGTCTGTTTGCACTGAGGGCAGCTGTAGACCCTCATCTGATCCTCCTGATCCCAGTGGCCTGTAATACAGATCTTACAGTAACTGTGTCCACAGGGAATGGTCACTGGATCCTTCAGGAGATCCAGACACACTGAACACATGAACTCATCCTGAGAAATTCTGGCTTCTGCCATTTTACTGCATGAATACAGAAACACAAACACACAACAGCTCAACTACACTTCAGTTTCAGTTTCTCTGAACTGAAGAGTTTCCTGTTTCCTGGTTCTGTGTTTGAGTGTCTGTAAAGCAGTTTTTTGTGATCCAGTTAACAAAACTGTGCACAAAATATTTATATTTAATATCTATCTATCTATCTATCTATATTTAAACAGTGCTTGTGTAACCTATGACACCAGTTCTAATTCTGATGCTCACACACACTTAAAAAATGACAGATATAAAACAATTTAAATGAATTTTGGACCTAAATAAAAAATAAATAAAATACACAGCAAGAGCAATAAGGGAATAACTACTAAGAGGTAAATATTAATCATAAGAAAAGTATTATTTTGTACCTCTTAGTAAAAAAATTTTTCCCAGTGAACTCTTGAGGTGAAATGTCAGTATGTGCCTTGTTAAATTGGAATATCAAATGAGAAATAAAGACAATGGGGGTTTATACTGCGCATCATTGATCATTATTCGCACAAAAATATTTTGAATTCTACTATTTAGAACACAATTTAAAGCGTAATTATCATGTGCCAAGCAATCCTCACTGTAGTTAAAACATCAAAACACAGTATGCCACAGGAAAAGTGTTCAGAGATAATGATATTGGGTTTTTCGTAATAAAAATTAGATAATTATATCTTTAGGATAAAACTTTTTTTTTTTTTTGCTTATACTACAATCATACAAATACAATTATACAAATATATAGGCTGGGTTAGCTGTTTCTTCAACAAGACCACAAAAGTTTAATCAATATCAAGTTTAATATTAAGCAAGTAATGGCATTCAGTGGGATGGGTATCTGTTTTGCAGAGAAGAGGGAAAGAACCTGGGGAAGAGAGTAAGGTAGGGAAGCTTCGGGGGCAAAGTTGTTTGGGAAGGCAACCTCATGCATGGGTCAGCCCCTGGGGCTTTGTTTGTAACTGGGAGAGAAAAGAAAGAAGAAAGCTGTGGTGGAAAATGTGCCACCTGCGTCGTTAACGGAGACAACCTCATGCTAGGGTCCGGGGTTGGAGCTGTAGGCCAAGGACAAAAAAGAGGGTCTGATGATCGGGCCTGCACTGCTAGCAGATGCTGAAGGAGCTGTAGGCCACTGGTAGGGGAAAAGGTTAGAGGCAGCAGGAGAAGTAAGTGTTATCTTAAGGAAAGGCTGCTGCTGCGGTCCGACGCCCGTCTTCTAGTGCGTGAATCAAAGACACGACAGATAGGAGATGTGAGATGAAAGGGCGGCCTTGTGGGATTATGTGCATCGTCAAGTTTAAGTGGCCTTTCAATAATAGCACTTCGCGTTTAGAACAGCTTAGACCGTGTAGGAAGGTGCACGTAACTAGAAACATCAAGTTGATTTTCCTTGTGCAATTAACGGTGCAATATGTAATATTTTCTGTCCGCCAGAGGTCGCTAGAGGCCTATTCAAAACAAAAGCGTAGCTTGATGACGGCAAGTTTGAGCGTGGAATCTTGGATCATGTGGTCTTCACATCACAGCCGGTGGAAACAATCGGGATAGGACACAGGAAGAAATCATGTTCATGGATGCAATTATTAATGTATTAAGCAGATTCCGCCATGATGCCACAGCACACGAGGAGTGACCGAGCATGACATCACTCCGGAGCCTGAGGGGTATCCATCTGANCTAGAGGCCTATTCAAAACAAAAGCGTAGCTTGGTGACGGCAAGTTTGAGCGCGGAATCTTGGATCATGTGGTCTTCACATCACAGCCGGTGGAAACAATCGGGATAGGACTCAGGAAGAAATCATGTTCATGGATGCAATTATTAATGTATTAAGCAGATGCCACCATGATGCCACAGCACACGAGGAGTGACCGAGCATGACATCACTCCGGAGCCTGAGGGGTATCCATCTGAGGAGAGGTCCGAGTCGGCAGTCCTATCCTGCACCGAGGGAGTAGGTGTTGGAGTCTTTGGGCTGGTCAGAAGCCCTGCCCAACCGCCCGTCACTGAGAGTGAGCCTCAGAACCCCAACATCAACTCAACCCTTCATCTGCCAAACCATTCTATACTGGACTCACTGGTCCCACCCAGCCTCCCTCTCCCACCTCCTCTTCTAAATGTTTTGGTCAGCTCGTCATCCCAGTCTTCTCACTAGACCCCAGCCACGTCGGCTGTCCAGCCTGAGCTGCCCCCCATCAGTCCCGCTGTACACCGCTGTCTCCTCTCTGTGACGTGGTTACATCGCGGGCCTACTGTAAGTCACCTCTATCTGGGCGTGAGGATCCCGTGGCTCTGCCTCCAGCTACTGTCCATGTCACTCTACCTCGATCCGTTGCCCTGACTCCTCTACCTACGCTCCTCCCTCCCATGACGTCTGCTGGGAACTTCAAGCTTTTGGCTTCGTGGAGCTTCCTTGGACCGTCGGCTTCACCCGGGTCGGACATCAGGTCACCTGCGACACAGGCTTGCAGGCCGTCCGTTGCTCTCTGGCCCTCCACCCCTACAGCTCCTGCTAGCTCCTCCCTCCCTAAGGCTCCGCCTCCATCCTCGATCGCTCCAGCTACACCTCAGCCCTCCGGATCCCTGCATCCATCTCAGGGGGTCGTCACTGCGGCTCTGTCGCGGTCATCTGGGTCAACGGCATCGATCCACTCCATCAGCCCTCCATCTGTGCCGTGGGTTCCTCCCTCCAGTGCTGCCGCCATGGTCCACCATCCTGGCTGGGGACTGGGCCACCACCTGGCTCATCCTCCAGCTCGACCGTCCTCCTCCTGAGCCACCTCCAGCATCATCCTCCATCTCACCACTCCGTCCACCTCCAGAACCCCATCCGGCCCTCCCCTTTGGATGTTCCATTACGGCGCGAGGTCGTGCCTCGCTGGAGGGGGATGTACTGTCACAGTCACCAGCGCTGGCACTACGTTTCCCAGCATCCCCTCCTGTTCATCACCTGCACACGATCATCAATCACCCGCACCTGAAGACCATCACCATCATTACCACTCACCAGCACTCCCCTCATAAGCAGTCACCATCCTCGCCACAGTGTCCGGTCGCGTACCTGTTCCTGTATTATCTCCCGTTGGATTACTAAGTAAAGACTTGTTTGAAAATGATCTTCTTCGTTGTGTGTTCCTGCGCAAGCAGCACTTTACAATAGCACTGGTCTAGTGGTTTTTGGATATTTTACTGCAAAATTCTTACATATTGCACCTTTATCCAAGTTAATGCCCAAATTTTATGGATTGTTTGAAGAAAATAATAAAATAATAAAATGTGATAATACTATTATATTTTAAAATATATTTACATTTTTAACTTTTTTATACTTTAATTTAATGAATTTTCAACATTTTAAAATCTAAAATCAGCAAGCTTTTATTTTGGCGGTTTGTAAGGAAGTAAGTATTTGCACTGCCGAGTGAAGCGCATCAGAGTTTTGCGTTTTGTTTACTCAGATTTATTATGCATTCGGTTCAAATGGAAATCTTATACAGTATTACAGTCAGGTGATCTAAAACGGTGACTGTGCATTAACAGCCATCAACCATGTCGCTATGCTAATGAGCGATCTGAACTTATTTACCCAGCGCATTTTTATTTTGGTCGCGCATAAGCACCACTTATGTGCAACCCTGCTCAGGATAATCATAATAATAATTTAATCAAAATGTCATAACTGGACCTTCTAAACAAAAAGAAAACATCTGCTAACTGTAAACATTTGTTTACAACAGATAGGGCTGTTTAAAAAAAAAAAAGTTTTTTTTTAATTTTTTTTAATTTTTGTTCCAAATTACATTTTCTTACATTTGAATTCTTCTGGATTCCTTTTTTTTCTGTTTAAATTTTCGAAGAAAAATCGCAGCTCGTCCGTTTACTTGCGTTTGTTAACAGCGCAGTCTTGCCCCGCACAATATGGCGGACTCGTTGACGTATCGCAGCAACAGTCCAAAGCGGCCAATAGGGCGTCTAGTGTTTATTATATGTCTATGACTGAATCAGTTACTGATATACTCCAGCTAACAGAAATAAGTTCTCAGTTAAAGACGTTATTTCTGAACATCCAGTATTTTAAATGTTGTATTTTTTTTGTTTTACCTTGATCACGTACAGTTTTTATTTTTAATCAAAATTCCTTGTGGTGACAACGCCTTCCGTATTGAAATCACGGAAAAAACGGAACTGGCTTCACGTCACTTAAGCTTTTTCCGTAAGTTGAATAGGGAAGGTACAGAAGAGGATTAGGGCCAAGCAATAATAAAAAATAAAACAATCTCGATATTAAAGTTGTTAAATTTCGAGATAAAATGTTGAGAATAAACTCGTTAAATTATGAGAAAAATGTCGTTAAATTTCGAGAAAAAAGTCGAGATAAAATGTTGAGAATAAAGTCATTAAATTAACAAATTTATTCTCGTAATTAACGAATTTGTTCTCGTAATTTAACGACTTTTTTTCTCGTAATTTAATGAGTTTATTCTCGTAATTTAATGACTTTATTCTTAACATTTTATCAACTTTTTTCTCGAAATTTAACGACATTTTTCTCATAATTTAACGAATTTGTTCTCGTAATTTAACAACTTTTTTCTCGTAATTTAATAACTTTATTCTCAACATGTTATCTCGACTTTTTTCTCGAAATTTAACAACTTTAATCTCAAGATTTTTTTCTTATTGCTTGGCCCTAATCCTCTTCTGTAGGAAGGCGTAAGACTTAGCGTATTTTATGAAAATGGACAGACAACTGAGTTACCACCTTTTGATTTTTTTTTTTATTACATTTTTACAAAATGGACCCTCAACAATAATAGATTTGTCAACAATAATATAATTAAATATAAAAAATATTTGTCTTTTAAGATAAGCTCTTGAAACAGATTGTGGCATGGGTGCTAGTTACAGCCCCTCTTATGCTGGTATATTTTTAGGGAATGAGAAATGATTATGTACTGAACTCTACAACAAATCCTTATTTAGATAACCTTATTTGGTGGGGATGTTATCTTGATGATGTTATTCTATTTTTTTCGTGGTCAGAGGTAGATTTGATTTGATTTTTAAATGAAATCATCTTAAAAATACCAATTCTAATGTGAAATTATTTTTAGAATATAACAAGGAAAAGATTAACTTCCTGGACCTGGAAATTACAAAAGATAAAGAAGTATATCTACATCAATATTTAGAAAACCCACTGATTGGAGTACAATTCTCCATGCTAGACGTTTTTATCCCCCTAATTATTGTAATTGTAGTAATTAATTATGTAGAGACAAAGAACAAGATTAGGATAAAGATAAGGGTCTAGAAAAATAAAAGTTTGAAACTATTCATAAAGCTACAATACATCCAAAAATTATGACAAGGGAGGAAAACAAGAGCAGTCTATTTTGAGACAAAAAACAGTACAGTTGCTGAAAAAATTAAAAGAATTATTTAAAAAAATAAAAATAAAATTGGTGCATTTGTTTTTTAAAAAGTACAACCTTATGGGACAGATTAGTTCATAGCTATTTACCACATTTGAATGTGTATCTGATTTTAGCGTCTGAACGGGACTTTTATTTTGGAGCGGAGATGTGACGTCATAAGGTTGCGTAACGCGCTCCTGCATCTGTTGTGATTCGGCTGAAGAAAGGTTTGAAGTGTTTAAATCACTGCAAACTGTTCAATTTTTACAAGTTATAAAAAAAAAATAAGATAACTGATATTGAATGTAACATTATAATGCGTTATCTAACATTAACGAACGTTATTTTGTGCGAGTAAAGCTCATATATAGACGCGTAACAGAAAATATGCTTCTCATTTCGCTCCCTATATCGTAAATCAGATTATCATAAACATGAATCTGGCGAGTGATGAGAGAAACTGAGCTTTTTAAAGCTCAAGAGTCAAACGAATCAATCGAATGATTCAATCACAGAATGATTCACTGTTTGAACGCGCTCGAATCTTCTTAAACTCTGACGACTCCTGCTGGTCGAACTGTGTAAATACAACGAGAACAAACGAGCAAACCAACTGTTATCTGTTAAATGTGATCTACAAATGCATAAATATAGCATACACATTCTGAATATGAACCTACAGTAACATTTGTTTAAATGTGTAGTGCTAGTTTTGAGTGTTTTTAGTCTAATCGGATGATTTAAGTCCATTAACTCTCTCTTTCTGACTCTCTCACCAGTGCACTGAACTACTGAACTAGATCGGATTGGATCTTTCTGTTAAATATTCTCATCTTAAACAGAAAAACTCCTGGTGAAGCGACTGAGATCCACGTGAAACACTATTATATTATGGCGTTTATTAAAGTGGAAAGTGAAGACGTGAAGATTGAAGAATCATTCAGTTTGAAACATGAAGAAACTGAGGAACAAACAGGTTGGTTTCATTCTCAAAGCTGAACTCATTTGATCCTTATTGAAATGTCCAGATCTACAGAAATGAATGATATTTTTGAAGAGTTTCATAATTAAAACGGTTTTATTCAGAAACAAGAAACAAACAAGTCTTGAACATGGTTTCATAAGTGCACAGTAAAGCAGTAAACCTGATAGCGCTGGTCTCTAAGGTTTTTCACTCACCCTTTTGTCATTCCAATCATTCTGACTTCCTTTCCTCTGTGGAGCATGAGAATTATTGGGCAAAACATTAGTTCTTGTCACCATTCACTTAAATTATATGAACAGAAAGTGTAATAAAAGTGATTGGTGACTAAGGCTGCCTTTTGTGTACCAGAGAAGAAAGTCCCTGGGATTCACAACACAAATTTGTTGCTCCCTGCCCCACCCTGCTTACCACTCTTTTAAGGTGAAAACCTTTACCCACAGGTTGGAGACGTATCTGTTGTTGCTTCCTCTGAACAGATCAGAGATGTGGAACGTAGTATATGTTGCTTACAGGCCATTGACTCAGAACATGGTGTCTATAGTTCAATATGGAGTACCACAAGGCTCAGTACTAGGACCGTTGCTTTTGTGGATTAATATTTTTGACTATCAATCCATAATCTGAATTGTAATGCAGCCTGAAATAATGATCACGCCATGTTTGTTTGTTCCTTTGGACAGAGGAGTAACATATTTTATTGGCTTTTAATGCAAGTACACAGCAAAATAGCCAGAGTTAAATCAACTCTGCTCAGAGAACGTATGGTCCCTCTCTACATAGAGTTAAAATAACACTGAAGCAGAGTTAAAGGATTAGTCCACTTTTAAATAAACTTTTCCTGATAATTTACTCACCC
>RJVU01019022.1:654471-713755 GCA_003731715.1 Anabarilius grahami
TAGACGGTAGCTAGCCGGCTAGCGGGCTATGGCTGACACTAGGTGGTAGATTACTAGTAATAAATCGTTCCGTTCAGTAATACTATGCAATAGGTTAAGTAATCTAGTGAAAAACAAGAAAATTATATTATGTGAATAGGAATAAAGAGAAGGATTTAGGATAAACTCCACGAAGCTCCGTCAGACAGCAGGCAGCAGCGTTGCACCGGAACCGGAAGTGTCGTCTGTCTAATCACACTGTTAAAAAAAGAAAGACATGGACATCTTGGATGACATGGGGGTGAGTAAATTATCAGGACAAGTTTATTTAAAAGTGGACTAATCCTTTAAAGTTAGATATGCTGTTTGTTGTTTAATCAGATCTTGAGAGATTTAATGTCTTTTATCTTCAGTTGATTTCATCTAAGACTGGCTGGAAGTTATTTGTAGTTATTGTGTTTCTCTTCAGTGATTCTGCTTGTTAACAGCAGGTGTTCATCACTAATGCTCAATCATAACTTAATCACTTATTTATCTCATTAAATTTAACTCTGCTTCAGTGTTACTTTAACACTATTTAGAGCGGGAGCATATGTACTCTGAGCAGAGTTGATTTAACTCTGGGGATTTTGCTGTGTATTGAATTCTGTTTGCATCATTGAATCATTTTCTTGTTCATCACTTTAAAGCTGATTTGATGCAATATCTATTGTATAAAGATCAATTATATCAATGTGACTTGACATTTTTGTGTTTTGTTGGTTCAAGGAAGATAACTCAGTGTCGCGCACCATTCAGTATGAGAGGCGGCTTCTGTGCGCATGCCATTTGAAATGTGTGTGCAGCAAAGAATGGTTTAAAATTACATTAAATCAGTTATTCTGTGAGCACACTTTGGATGTTTGTGCTGCACAAAAAACCACCATGTGACTGTTCTTGCTTGAATGGTGTTAAAATCACATTAATTTCACTTTCTGTGAGTGAACTTTGGATGTGTGCACAGCTCAGAAATCAGTGCGTAAATGGTTTAAAATCCACATTAAATCATGTTTTCTGTGAACATGCTTTGAATGTGTGTGCAGGCCAAAAGACAATGCTCAGTCTAGCGCCTGAATGGTTTAAAGTCATAGTAAAATACACACTAAGGAATCGATAAGAGGAATCGAAATTTTAATTTTATAACAAGTATCCAACACCTGACCTGAAGTATTAGATTCCAGATTTGGAATCGATTTTCGATTCCCAACCCTACTCAGAATGAGAATTGTCTCTTGAAAGGGTACATTTATCCCTTTCCGATAAGGAGGATTGCAACTTTTCACTTCCAGTGCTGTGATTTGCTGTTGACAACACAGTGTGGCCGGCCCTTCTTTCTCATTGTGGAACTCACTTTCATAGTGTAAAGCACATGGTTATAGAACAGTGACTTTTAATGTTTTAGCAAACCACTTCCATAATACCTTTGGCAGTGTTCTGAACACATAGGCCACGTACACAGTTTCAGGAGTGTACGGAAGATGACTCACTCTCAAAACTGCGATGATTGACAGCTTGGAAACCATAGCAACATTCTGGCATCTTGTGTGTTTGGTGTCCGTTATTGTGACCAAAGTAATATAACAGTGACAAAACACGCTTTATTTCAGTCAACGGAAGTGTCATGTTTCACAAAGAGCGCGCTCTTTCTGTGTTGCCATGATAACATTATAAGCATTTTTGGGCTTGTTTCAGCTCGTCTCATAAAGCGATCGGGTTTATGGAGTTATTAAAGTGAGTTATTTTCTAGCAAGATCTGGCAACACGAAAGAGTCGAAGCTCATTCGCTGCTTTGCCTGTGATTCACTGCGCAAACAAGTTTGGAATAGTCCTGTTAGTTGGAATAGCAAAGGAATAGTCCTCTTGGGCAGTGAAAGCTGCGATAAGTGTCCAGACCTTCTGACGTCAGTCTGAATTTGACATGTAACTCAACCAATCACAGTTCGTTTTGTTCCGCGTCATGTTTAGGGGCGTGAAAATTTTAAGTCAATGTCCCTACAGTAACAGAGCGGCGTGCAACTAGTAAATTATTCATTCAAGAATGTTGTGCAAGTTTACTGCAACAGTGGAGCTGCGAACTTCAGATAATTTTGAAAATCCAGCATTTAGTTGATCCTGGTAAGAGCTCATTGTAACAGTTTTAAACACGACAGCATTCTTCTTCCATGAGGGGGTTTGGCATCACAGCATTTGTTTACAGGCGGACCATTAAAGGACGCGACACACACGTCTCCCGGACATCCTGTAGAATTCAACCAACCAGATGATGACTTGGTAAATCCTGAAGTGTATCCAGTTAAGTGTGCCATATCCATCAGACATTCAGCCAATGGTCCGTGGGCGTGACATCTGAGGCTGAAACTAACAGAAGAGAGACGCATCTCTGATGCACCTTAAAAAACTTAATTAACAACTTAATGTTCAGTTACACTGGAATGAATTTCTGTAAATGCGGTTGTCACTTCATTATTTTACTGAACTGGGTGTGTACAGAATGCGAGTAAACACTAAAAGGTGAACTGACAACCGAATTTAGCTGCAGTGTTTACGTGGCCATAGAATCCAAACATGAAGAAGAAAAAAAAAGAGTGGACCATCCTAAAGAAAGCAAAGTGTTACGAATATTGATAAAAGGTTCTGAGATTACAGCCAACACCTCTTGCAGTAGCTTAGTGGGTATATGATCTAGCATACATGTTTTTGATCCCTTAAATGTGTTAACGTCTTGATGTCTTTTGTTTGGTACCAGTAAACTGGGGTTAACATGTATTTGTCTCTTTTAGATCTGATGGCACTGAATGTGGAGAGTCAAGAACTAAATGAAATGGAAGAGAAAGATCAGTATGGAAAACACCATGATTTCATAACTGAAGAAAAATCTTTTAATTGCTCACAGACTGAAAAGATTTCCTCACAAAACATCACTCAAAAGACTGGAAAGAGTTCAACTGAAAAACAACACCTTAAAGTCCACATGAAAATTCATTGTGGAGTAAAGTCATTCAGATGTAATCAGTGTGGAAAGAGTTTCACTCTAAAAAGAAACCTTAACAAGCATATAAAAATTCACTCTGAAGAGAAGCCTTTCACCTGCCAACAGTGTGGAAAGAGCTTCACTGATAAAGGTCACTTTAAAGTCCACATGAGAATTCACACTGGAGAGAAGCCTTACACCTGCCAACAGTGTGGAAAGAGCTTTATTAAAAAAGCAAACCTCGATGATCATATGAGAACTCACACTGGAGAGAAGGCGTTCACCTGCCAACAGTGTGGAAGGAGTTTCACTCATAAAGGACACCTTAAAGGCCACATGAGAGTTCACACTGGAGAGAAGCCTTTCACCTGCCAACAGTGTGGAAAGAGCTTCAGTGAAAAAGGAAATCTTACAAAACACATGATAATTCACTCTGGAGAGAAGCCTTACACTTGCCAGTGTGGAAAGAGCTTTATTAAAAAAGCAAACCTCGAGGATCATATGAGAATTCACACTGGAGAGAAGCCTTTGACTTGCAAATTGTGTGAAAAGAGCTTCACTGATAAAGGGAACCTTAAAGTTCACATGAGAATTCACATTGGAGAGAAGCCTTATGCCTGCCAACAGTGTGAAAAGAGTTTCATTCGAAAAGAACATCTCAAAGTCCACATGAGAGTTCACACCAGAGAGAAGCCTTTTACCTGCCAACAGTGTGGAATGAGTTTCACTCAAAAAGAATATCTTAAAAGGCACATGAGAATTCACACTGGAGAGAAGCCTTTCACTTGCCAACAGTGTGGAAAGAGTTTCACTCAAAAAGGACATCTTAAAAGGCACATAATCAGTCACACTAGAGAGAAGCCCTTCACATGTGGTCAGTGTGGAAAGAGTTTCAAACATAAAGAAACCCTTAATTGCCACTTGAGAAATCACTCGTGACGTTTCTGGAGTTTTGGTGTTGGAATTTGGTCCCATTCCTGCCTGATATATGTTTCTAGCTGCTTAAGAGTTTGTGGTCGATTAATGATGAGCTTCTATAGGTGGAAGATCTGCACTGCAGGCAGGCCAATTCAGCACCCGGACTCTTCTACGACGAAGCTGTGCTGTTGTTATCGCTGCAGTATGTGGTTTTGCATTGTCCTGCTTAAATACACAAGGCCTTCCCTGAAATAGACGTTGTCTGGAGGGGAGCATATGTTACTCAAAAAACTTTACATACATTTTAGCATTCATAGTGCTTGAACCAGTCCATTTTAAATGAGCCTTAGCCCACAGGACACGACGGGGCTTCTGGACCATGTTCACATATGCCTTCCTTTTTGCATGATAGAGATTTAGTTGGCATCTGCAGATGGCACGGCGGATTGTGTTTACCGACAGTGGTTTCTGGAAGTATTCCTGGGCCCATTTAGTAATGTAATTGACACAGTCATGCCGATGAGTGATGCAGTGTTGTCTGAAGACCACGGGCATCCAGTAAAGGTCTTCAGCCTTGTCCTTTACGCACAGAGATTTCTCCAGTTTCTCTGAATCTTTTGATGATGTTATGCACTGTAGATGATGAGATTTTCAAGGCCTTTGCAATTTGATGTTGAGGAACAATGTTTTTAAAGTATTCCACAATCAATGCACTCTTTCACAGCTCTGCCCATCTTTACTTCTGAAAGACTCTGCCTCTCTAAAAATCCCTTTTATAGATAATCATGTTACAGACCTGATATCAATTAACTTAATTAGTTGCTAGATGTTCTCCAAGCTGAATCTATTCAAAATGTCATGCTTTTTCAGCCATTTGTTGCCCCCGTGCCAACTTTTTTGAGACCCGTAGCAGGTATCAAATTTGAAATGAGCTCATTTAGTGGATAAAAGTGTAAAATGTATCAATCACTACACAACATGATTCAGTGATTCAAAGAGCTTGAATCACCTGCTTGTCAAACACTGTAAATGCAATGAGAACAACAAACACAAACAAGTGTAATGACAACTTTTACTAATAACCAGCTGCTAATATTTTGATGAAAGTGTAATCTATTAAATATAATACACATATCAATAAATGTTAACCATAAATGTATAAATATGAACCTACTGTATAATCTGTTTTTTTTTGTGTGTGTGTGTTTTGTCTAATTTAAGTCCATTAACTCTCACTCTGACTCTCTTACCAGTGCACTGAACTACTGAACTAGATCTGATTGAGACACACTCAGAGATTTAGATTGGATGTGTTTTTCTCTCTGTTAATTATTCTTATCTTAACAGCAGAGTGTCCAAGAGCTAAAACTTCACATACACACTTTGGGGACATCAGAGACTTATTTTACATCTTGTAAGAGTGGCATTTTATGACCCCTTTAATTACAATGAAATATAACTTCTTGGTTAACAACCAGTTTATGAATTGAAATCAAAGATTTATATTCATATGGTTTCAAATCAACATGAATTCGGCACAACTCTATTGTTAGAAATACAGTTATACACAGTAAATATAAACCACTTACAGGCAGTTCTTGTTAGGGGGAAATCGAAACGTAACAGGATTATTGCAGCTGGAACGATCTTCTCCATGTGCTTTGACTCTTAAACTAACTTCCTGGTTCCGACTGCAATACCATACATGACCACTCTAACAAAGACCATACCTATAGGGCAGAACACTCCCCACTTCGTGTTTGACACCACTGTCCATTTTGGTTCAATTTAACATAAACCTTAAATTCATTGAAGGTTTAAGTAGGACGATCTCTGTAACAGGCCAAGTAAAGGTCTTTTGAGTACTTTGAGCAGTGGTCCTTAGACTTATTGTCTGTACTTTTCCATCTTGGCTATGAATAGCAGAAGTGAACACTGCCGTAGCGAGCAGCTTGGTTATCCTTAAATAAGACAATGTTAACTTCTTGCATTTTGTGGCGTGTCTCATTCCACTTTCTACGACTCTGTAGGGTTGGTAGGTACTCCCTTTTTCATCAGAGCCAGAACTCATTGGCAAGGGCCTCTTATGACATTGATTCGATGACCTCAATATGCATCGCTCTTATGCTCATGCAAGTAAACAATATAGCCCAGCGCTTGATCTCCACATGTCCACCTCTAGTGCATCTAGCTCTGACCATCCAAGGTCCAAAAACATACAATCCTACGTTGGTAAATGGGGGATTCATGTTTAGGTGCTCAGGAGGTAAGACTGCCATAATTTGTACCTCCATTTTCCCACATAGCTACATTAATCCAGAAGCTAGCCCTTCTCAAGGCTCTCTCCGTAAAATGATGTCAAATCATCAAAGCTTGTGCTTTGTGTTTCATGAGGTACCATCATTCACAAATGCTGCCTGCAAAGCTATTGCCTGATAGGGCAGCGAGGCAACAAGTCAGCTGCCTGGGTTTTTGGATGCAGCCAAGGACTTAACAATGGGATGTGGTAAAGGGAAACAAGAAGGCGAGACAAGGGGAGCACATGGCTAACACAAACAAAGACTAAGCCATGTCCTCAGGCACAAGATAAACAAAGAAACATTGAACAGAGACAAGACAGACAAGGACCCTGACAATCAGTGTTCAAATGCAAGATATTGAATGTGTACCTAAAGTATACTTGCAATAGTTTCACTCTAGCACAATCAAATATCCTTAAGTATATCTTTAGTTATCCAGAAATAATGCTGAGGTCCAACTAAAGTACATCAAGTAAAAAATTAGTTCCAATTTAACAAACTTTAAGTGTACCAATTTAGTATACCAAAAGTAAAATTGCGTGGTATTTATATTAAGTGCATAAATATGTAAATTTATCTGTAGTATACTTTATACAAATAAATGTATTTCAAATACATTTTAGCATATTTATTTTTCACTAGGGACTGCAAATATTTCTGATCTTACAAGTTTGAGAGACTTATGAGAATGTATCTTTAATAATGTTTTTGTGTGTTGTTCTTCATCCAGAAAGCATCAAAAGCCACTACCATTGTTTATTTGGGGTAAAAGTACTCACACAAAGAGTTTTGTGCTCTTTGTTCTATTATTTGGGAATGTTCTGACTCTTTTCAGAAAGTTGTAAAGGAAAATTGTTGTGATCTGCCTCTTAAAATGAAACGTGTATTCCTCAAACGTAAGTTTCTTTGGATAAAAGCATCTGATCAATGAAAATTGTAAATGTAAAAAAAAATAAAAAATTAAAGAAACAAGGAGCATTTCAATATTTAAGAGTCTTTATTTCTGAGTTGACAGAATAAAACAGCATTCATTGTCTCTTTCTCAGCATTATATAAATCCAAAACCCTTTTCAATATTTTACTCTCATCAAACAGGGGAAATACATTCAAATACAATTGGATATGCAGTAGATCTGTAACAATTCCAAAACTGTGTTTTATTGCATATGTTTACTGATACTGATCGCTACAGATGACAAGCTAAAAACTCTTTCTAATAAAATTCCTCCTTGTTATATAACATTTGCCAAGTTAACATGTACAGTATGTCTTTACACAAATATACTCAAATGAGAAGGTCGAGTCAGATTGCATGAAGTTTCTTCAGACAGATTGCCGTCACATCAAGAGTCGAATCAAGTTTCTGGTCAAGATCAGTCATTCCCCACCACCTGCCTCCTTCTTTCCAAAAGGATTCCAGTTCATATTCAGCTGCAGAAAGCGTATGTTGAATGATGCTGTCTATGGCTTCGGCAGCAAGGGGCGCACATGGCTGGCCACATTGTTGAAGGAGAGCGGCACATAGCTGGGAACTTCATCGCCAGGGAAAGTAACAAGCTGGGAACCCTGACGACTCTTGTTCTCGTACAGCACCCAGACACCACCTGTCACTTTGTGGGAAGAAACTACATCACTGAAAGCAATGTCGTGAAGATTGGTTTCTTTGCGTAGGGTCACGCTTCTTCCTTGATAGTTTTGGTGCTGGAACAGCTGGATTTCAGGGTTGTCCAGGTCATCTGTGACCATCTTGAGGGAAGAAAACTGGCCTTTGTCATCAAGGGTAGAGTACTCTCCTTCCTCAAACACCCGCTGGTTTCCAGCAAAACTCTTGTCATAATACGCTACCCATGGTACGCCAATGACTTTTATGGAGCAGATGACATCGTTGAAGCCCTTTTCTTCCAAGTTGCGGACATCGTTCTTGAATTCAGCTGTTCTGCCCTCGAAGGCCTCTTTGCTAAAAACAATGATCTTGCTCATTTTGATTGAAGATTCGAGGAGAGAGAGTCTGGAGAAAGCAAGTGTTTCTGAAGCAGCTTCCTGTGGCTCTGCTGGAAACAGTGACTTACTTGGTGTGCAGAGCTGCCTTTTAAAGCACAAATACACCTCCATATTTGGCAAGTTCCTCTTGTCCTCTCGATATCACTTCTCACCCACAGCAACATACTTCCTGCATAATACTTCTAATGTTACTGTAATACATGTTTTCTTCTCTACTTTGAGCACAAGTTGTCTGTAGAGTGATATGTAGAGCAGTTTTATCCTCATCTCTTTGGCTTTTTTAAAAATTACTCATTATGGTACCATATATACATGCTATATGTGCAATATCATTTGTCATGCAATACTTGCAAATAGACGACGGCGGATACAATTGGCTGCACACACAAAAATGCAAGGGCGTCGTTTTCAGATTTATCCACTCTGGGACCCGGGTTTCAAAAAATAGCAGTTTCAGGCTCCCGAAACGTCAGATCCGTCTGGACAAAATGCCTATACTTTACAAATTTTTTACGTAAACATTTACACGCGTTTCAGTGTGGACGGACTCTAAGGCCGCTGCTAAAAGACTAGTTCATAAACATGTTTTGCCGGTCAGCAATCACTAGTTCAAAATGAGGTCTTGAGTTCAAAATGAGATCTGTTGTCTCACATCCTTTTTCCAGTAAACCAGCAGTTATTGCTCAAGAACATTTACTGTCAAGAACAAATCACATCCTTTTTCACAAACAAACATCCTTTTTTTAACAAAGAAAGTAAAATATAATAATATCCATTTTAATATCCATGTAGATAATGAAAAAGATACACTGGGGTTGGCATTTAGAGATATTCTAAACTCTACTGAAGTTCAGCAACATGCGTCAGGACCCACTCATTGTCGTACTTTAGATCTAATATTGTCACAAGGAATCGATATTGATGTTGTTAAAATTCTGCAGCTGAGCAATGACATCTCAGATCATTATCTAGTCTCATGTATACTTCATTTAGCCAAGGCTGCAAAGCTGACTCCCTGCCACAAATATGGTAGAACTATCACTTCTATCACTAAAGATTGCTTTATAAATAATCTTCCTTACCAGTTTCATCTCCTCAGCATAGTTCTAGAGATTTTTCACATTTTGTGGAGAGAAAGCATGATTGTGTACAGAAAGGCCTTAAAAACTCTTTTGAAACAAACACAACCCTAGGTATTTATTTGCTACAGGGGCTAAATTAACGAGAAATACAGCTTTAACCCCAGACAGAGCAGTAATGAGTTTATGAACTTCTTTACTTACAAGATTGATAATATTATGGCAGGAACACACCGAGCCAAGGCCGACAAACTAGTGGTGACGAAAGCATACTGCGGGGTTGGCTCACGTCGGCAGCGTCTGGGTCCAAAGTTTCCCTGACACACCAAACCGGCGCTCGACAGCCGACGGCCAAGTAGCATGTCCGTTCGGTGTCTGCGTAAGATGAAATGCCTTTCTGTACCATCAGAATGTTCAGATGGCCCGACGAGCTCCGACAGCGATTCAACATGACAAATCGGTCGTAAAAAAACAGATAAGGACCAACTTCAGCCGACGGTGTGGAACAAGTTCGAATGGATCCTAGGAAACGACTAATAATTTTGTATTATGCAGGCCGGACAAGTCATTTGGAAAAGTCCCTTTTTTAAAAAAGGACTAAGCATCTACACAAATACACATTCAAACACGCAAACCTATAGACTTAACACATAAATGAACGGCAAGAATGCATTAATGGTCTTCTGTTTTCAGTTCAAAGGTGTCATTTAAGACTGTCCCTAAACTTACTTTAGCTCGATAATAACTTTTTTCCCAATCTCTGTCCATTAATTAGCGTTTTATAAATGAAGATGACTTGACTTGAGTGAATTTATATATGAATATGTACATAGAGGGTAAATAGAAACGCAATATAATAAAACACAAAACTGAAAAAAAATAATAGCAGTATCAAATTTTGAATGATTTGACCCTTCAAGAACAGTAAATTGAGAAAAAATGGAAAGAAAAATTAACAACTCAGAATGAAACGAAGCACATCACTTTCAATGTTTTGAACTTCCCTTTTAAAACACCAGTTCCTTCTCTTAATATCACCAGTGTTATATTCGTGCTTTTCCAAACACTTATTTATTCCCTTATATATCAGAGTGCTACTTGCTTTTTCATCAGATTTAGAAGCACTTATTGAAAGGTATGGGAAAGGCCACAGTTTTGTTTCACAGTTTTATCCAGGGTGTTTGAATTGCGAGATGAGATCAGAAACTTTCTGGAGGAAGAGGGTAATGAACTTGCCAATAAGTTCAACAATAACAACTTCCGTACCTCAGTGATATGTTTCAGAAACTCAATGAACTAAATTTGCAGATGCAGGGCACCAACACCCACATTCCCCAGCTGGCAGATCAAATCACATCATTCACAAGAAAACTGGAGGTGTTGGAGCAGAGAGTGAAAGAAGGGAATATCACCATCATCTTGGACTCAAATGAAGCAATGGCTCCGGTGTACTTTGCATCAGTTATAATAACCATTTGAGTCGAGCACTAATAAAACAGTAGCCTACCAGTCATTGTAACTACCATGTAAACATTGTAACATGTTGTCTCTAAACCTAATGAAGTTTATAATTCTCTCTCCAAGCTAAACTCAGAAGTTGGCAGCCCTGTTTAGATATAAAGAATACGTAATACAGAAATCATGATCTATTGTGAAAATGCCATTTTTTGGCACTACTCTATGACTCTATTTTGTTTATTTGTCTTTGTACAGTTTCTAGATGAAGACTGCTCTCTGAGTGTGTTTGTTAGCTCTCTCGCCACACGTGCCGCAGATCATATCTGTTACAGATTATAAACTTAGAAATATGGATATTTTTCTTACAAAAAAACACATGGCTTCACTTCAAAAGGCCTTTATAACCCCGCTGGAGCCATATGGATTACTTTTATGATGGATTTTTTGGCTTCAAAATCTCAGTTACCATTCACTCCCATTATAAATCTTGGAAGAGCCAGGATATTTTTGTTTAATCACCGTTTCTTGAGATAAGGGACAAAAAAAATATTTTTAAACTGATATATTTGTAGACAAAGGTCTCAGCTAATGAATCATGTAAGGGAACAGGTTTTTCTAAAACATTTTATTTCTAAAAATGCACATTTATTCACTTCATAACTTCATTTGTGTCAACTCCATCAGATGCATTAAAAAGCAAAATATTTTAATTTGATCCATCCAACAACAGTGTAAAATCTTCAATTATGTAATATTGATGGTGTTCACTAAAGAAGCTAAGTGAAAAAAATACATTCTTTAAATTTTTTTCTTGGGTTAGTGTTATTATTAACAATCCAGATCCAAAATTTCTTAATTCTCTACCCTCATTTTTAAATATTAAACATGCATAACTAATGTTCTTAGGTAAATCAGACATGATATTATGTAGTTCAGTTGATGTTTATATATATTAACACAACAAATTGAAAAAAAAAAAAGAATAGGGATCAGGGATCCAAACTTGTCACCATTCGGCAAAATTCGCCGTATCATTTGCATGTGTTTTTACAAGTGATTTTAAGCATTTGAATCGCAGTAAGCGGCGAAAGACAACTTGTTTCTTTCATATGCGTTTCTGAGCACTGTCTGCAGACACATCCGCTGCTCACAGAGTGCATGAGTTTTGAACGTAGTTATATTTGGCGCTTTATTGGCGTTGAACTTCCCAGCTCTTAAAGCGACATCTAAAATCTCTCACTGATCTTGATTATTCCACTATTGTAACTTTAACAAAAGTAAATATATTTAATTTACACAATGAAGACTATGCAATGTTTTATACATTTGATTAATATATATTATAATATAATTATTTATTTGTTCTCCTGTAAAAAAGAATTGTCCTATTGCTTGTAATTAATATCTTATTCGTATTTCATCACTAACTGTTTATTTGTCTTCAGTGAGTTTTATTTATTTAGGCTTGTAGATTTTTGTGATATTTACATTGATGACAAGAACTGTGAAATTTCTAAGGTATTAAAAATGTTGGTATCATAAAATCCTTATTTAAAGCAAAAATATCTATATCGTGATATATAGCCTTTCATTATCGTTTACTGTCATTTAAGATGTTGCCTACCCAATTAAGGCATCTGTTAAAGAAATGTTAAGATAAACTTTATATATTTCAGTAATATGTCAAGCTTGGAACTTAATTAGCCTGACGTGGCCGACTTTTGTTTTGATTTTATGTTGTCTATTTTATCTTACATTTGCTAGTGTAATTTTTATTCCAAACACAGCTTGTATAATACTACTAACATTACTATTTTGTCAACAAATGTGGCATAATTACATAGTTTGTGTACTTTTTCACACAGAAGATATTCTGTTATATTCTGGTTTGAAATGAACACCCTCCAACCTGTCAAATACGGCGGGGTCTTGTGATTTTCTCATCATTTTCACCCCTGATGAGTTTGCATCCCTGAGTAATAAAGAGGAAGAGATGATCAGATCTGTCGTGCCACATTAAAGAGCGTCTAAACAGTATTTATTGTTTAATTTTATACAATAAAATTGACAGAATTTGAAGGCTGAGCAGAAATAATTCCTGTATAAAGATAATGTTTGAATTTTATCTATAGTCTTTACAAATGTATGTATGTTATAGTTCTTAATATTTGCATTACAACACTGTGGCAAAGTCCCTCTGACAAGTGGAAAAAATGTGCAAAGATTTGCACAGCTGATATAAAGTACACCAGAGCTGTTGCTTCATTTGAGTCCAAGATGATGGCGATAAGTCTATATTCCCTTCTTTCACTCTCTGCTCCCACATCTCCAGTTTTCTTGGGGAAGGTGGGTGTTGGTGCCCTGCATCTGCAAATTTAGTTCATTGAACTGATGTTTTAAAAGGGAAGTTCAAAACATTGAACGTGATGTGCTTTGTTTCATTTTGAGTTGTTCATTTTCTTTCCATTTTTTTCTCAATTTACTGTTCTCAAAGGGTCAAATCATTCAAAATGTGCTATTTTTGTTTAGTTTTGTGTTTTATTACATTGTATTTCAATTTTTCCCATTACGTACATATTCATATATAAATTCACTCTCCCTAAATTCCGGGTGCGTGTTTCCTGCCTCCTGCGATACCTATATCTTCTGAGGGCCGGAGGTAAAGTCTCCAGGGGAACATTACTACCTCTTACTCTCTTTAAACTTATTATTGTATTACATTTTTCAAATGAATCATGACATTTTATTTCAACTATACTTCTGTTCATGTTTTATATATTAAATATTATTTTAATTCAAACCCAAATTCTGCAAGTCTTCCAGAATAAAACTGTTAATTTACAATCTTGAGCATGTCTTGACAATTTATTGAAGTTACTTGATCATAATAATCTAGGAAAAATATGTAAAATAACAGATTTTCTCTACCATCAATTCAGAAAATACCTGTAAAATAACAGTGTTTTCCTGTCAATTTTTAAATGAGAATTTCTGTAAAATTATTGTTTTAGCACTTTGTTTGAATGAGGATATTTTACTTTAAATTCACAGTTTTTGTAGTCATTTGACCTTTTTTTTTTCTTCAGCCTGACAGTTAAATAATACAAAGCTAAAAATTGCAATTGATTCATTTTTAGATATACTTTCCACCTTAAATTATTAATGTTAACTGCTACGAATGATGTAAAGATCATCAATGACTTCCATTAAGAGCTTGAATCGAGTGCTTGAGCTCCTCAATTACAAGCTGTTTACATGCACTAATATTCGTCAATCATAATGAATGATCTCAGATGGTGTTTATAAAGCATCTTAAAAAACAGTGTATCAAAGTGCTGTACAATTTCAAAGGGATTAGATGAAACACAATAAAATATAAGGAAAGGAATATAAAAGACAACAAGAAGAGATAATACCATATAAACAAGAGAAAGATAATATAATAATAAGATAAACTTCTAATCCAAACCTAATGGTCCAAACCTAATCTTAAGACGAGTTTTAAACATGTTTACAGAGGTAGACGATCTGATAGACATTGGTAAACCATTCCACAACTCTCAGCAAATGAGAAAGCATGATCTCCTTTACTTTTTAACCGTGACTGAGAAATTTCAAGGAGCAGCTGATTTTTGTATCTTAGAGATCTCTGTGAGCAACTACAATTCTGAAGATGTGACAGCGAAGACTGACTTGCACCCAGGTACACTGAAAGATAAGACAGATTTGAGTTTAGTTATTATTCATCCAGCATTTTACATCTTTTAGACACATATGTATCATCCCCAGACTGAGTGTCATCAGCATAAAAGTGATAAGAAAACCCAAGAAGCGAGAGGAAGCATATACAGTACAATGAAAATAACAATGGTCCCAAAATGGAACCTTGAGGGACCCCACGTGTGATAGAAGCTATTGATTTCCAATAGATTTCCCAAAATGTTCAATTTGAACAGAAAGGGTTCTATTCTGAAGATGAGAGGCAAACCAGATTAGAGCAGTTCCTTAAACAGTCTTAAACATTCAACTAAAATGAAATGATCAATAGTATCAAATGCTGAGCTAACAAAACTAAGTCACTAGTTACCCTAAGAAGACTCTGTGCTATGACCTGATCTAAAACCAGATTGAAATTGATCAAAAACATAAAAGTTAGTTAAAAATGAAGTAAGCTGACTAGTATTTTAGTTAAAAATGATTAGATATTGGATGAAAATGATTTGGATCTGTAGGACCTAAGCCAGGCTTTTTAAGAAAAGGCTGGACGACCACATGCTTAAGACTTGAAGCAACACAACCACTAGTCAGACTGCAATTTTTAATAGAGGAAGCACTTGGTCTTTAGCATCTATGAGCTTGACGAACAGCTTAGGGGGAAGCACATTATTTGATGAGGAAGTATGTTTTAAATGTGCAACAACATCCTTGATAAATGAAAGAGAAACTGGCTCAAACTGAGATAAATTATGAAACATAGGAATTAATATGGAAGTTATATCAGATTGAAATTGTGCAATCAACAGTCTTATATCCTCAAAAAAGAAAGAAAAGTATTTTCTGATGGATCAGGGCCAGCAGTGCATTCTGGTTATATAATAGTATTTATAGTTTTAAAAAGTACCTGTGGACCATGAGAATTTTGTGCAATTTTCCCAGAAAAATATTCTGCTCTCAATGTTTCTGCCATTTCCATTCTGCTTTCCTGCACTCCCGTCTAAGCAATCAAGTATTTTAATTTAGCCATGGCTGGGTTTTAGTCTTATGTCTCCTTAATTTGTATGGAGCAACATGGTCAAGGATATCAGAAGAAGCATTATTGAACAGATTCTTCTGGACCCACTAAAACAGATGGTGATTCAATAGTATCAATTAATGAATGAGCATAAAATGCTGATGAACAGTCACCGACTGTAGATGTTATCGCACGAGAGTAATAAGCAACAGGTTGTTTTTTGGGGGACCACACAGGAGGGTAAAATTAAAGACAATAGGTTTATGGTCCGTTTATATACAGTGGGTACGGAAAGTATTCAGACCCCCTTACATTTTTCACTCTTTGTTATATTGCAGCCATTTGCTAAAATCATCAAGTTAATTTTTTTTTTTCACATGAAAGCCCGCATGGAGTTTGCTAAAAAACACCTGAAGGACTCCAAGATGGTGTCTTGTCCTTCATGTGTCTTGCACTGAGGAGAGGCTTCCGTCGGGCCACTCTGCCATAAAGCCCCGACTGGTGGAGGGCTGCAGTGATGGTTGACTTTCTACAACTTTCTCCCATCTCCCGACTGCATCTCTGGAGCTCAGCCACAGTGATCTTTGGGTTCTTCTTTACCTCTCTCACCAAGGCTCTTCTCCCCCGATAGCTCAGTTTGGCCGGACGGCCAGCTCTAGGAAGGGTTCTGGTCGTCCCAAACGTCTTCCATTTAAGGATTATGGAGGCCACTGTGCTCTTAGGAACCTTAAGTGCAGCAGAAATTTTTTTGTAACCTTGGCCAGATCTGTGCCTTGCCACAATTCTGTCTCTGAGCTCTTCAGGCAGTTCCTTTGACCTCATGATTCTCATTTGCTCTGACATGCACTGTGAGCTGTAAGGTCTTATATAGACAGGTGTGTGGCTTTCCTAATCAAGTCCAATCAGTATAATCAAACACAGCTGGACTCAAATGAAGGTGTAGAACCATCTCAAGGATGATCAGAAGAAATGGACAGCACCTGAGTTAAATATATGAGTGTCACAGCAAAGGGTCTGAATACTTAGGACCATGTGATATTTCAGTTTTTCTTTTTTAATAAATCTGCAAAAATGTCAACAATTATGTGTTTTTCTGTCGATATGGGGTGCTGTGTGTACATTAATGAGGAAAAAAAATGAACTTAAATGATTTTAGCAAATGGCTGCAATATAACAAAGAGTGAAAAATTTAAGGGGGTCTGAATACTTTCCGTACCCACTGTACCTGTATATTACTCACAGGAATACCCAAACAAAGGACCAAGTCAAGAGTGTGACCATGCTGATGAGTAGGGCCAGTTACACACTGTGAAAAGTTAAATGAATCAATAATGTTTAAAAACTTGGTGACTAAAGGCTTCGATGGACAACAAACATGAATGTTAAAATCACTAAGGAGTACAATGTTGTCTAAAAATGTTACAATCACAGATAAAAAGTTCCTGTATAAAGTCTGTTTTAGGATGTCTATATACAAGAACACATTATAAAACACTAGGCAGAGAAATTAAAAATGACTGCACCTCAAAACTCTTGACAGGGATTAATCGACATTTCCACTTATTTTTAAAAATAGCTGCTATTTCTCCACCTTTACCTGCAGTTCTCGCGGTATTACAAAAAATTGCATTTCATAGGTAAAAGTTAGGAGAAAGTGCTTATATCTCTACATTAAGCCATGTTTCAGTAATAAATAAAAAGTCTAATTTTTGTGATACAAAGACATAATTCAGAATAGACGTTTTGTTTGCAACAGATCTAGTAACTCCAATCTGGTCTTCTCTGGTGTTAGTGTATCCAGTGTGTCATTGGTTATTGAACTGTATTCGCGATCTAGCCAAGACAATTTGTGACATCGGCATACGTGAAGTGGTGCAGACATACTGTAGATAGCAAATCCTTGACATCCTCCAACCCAACATCCTCCAAGTGGAATTGCTGGTTATTATTGCTAAAACCCAGACCACTTCTCGCTCAGACCCGCAGACCAGCTCGTTTTCCACGCTTCCTGCTTCCTTTTATGTCGCTCAACTAAGCACCACATATTTGCCAGTATAAAAGACGTGGATTGTGGATTGGAATACCATTCTCCTCCAGTGTCCCAAATACTTTGTTTCATGACCAGTGTCCGAATACTGAGTAAAGTAGAACAATTACATACTATACGAGAACAGAACTGTTCTGGCCTTGATGATGTGTCAAAAAAATAAAGCTGAAATGTATATGCCAGAAGAACTTTGAGCAAATATTTTGTAAATTACGTTTTTCACTTTCTGGGTTACCTTGACAGTAAATGTTCTTGACCAATAACTGCTGGTTTACTGGAAAAAGGATGTGAGACAACAGACCTCGTCTTGAGTTCAAAATCTCATTTTGAACTCAAGAACCCTTTTTGAACAAGTGATTGCTGACAGGCAAAACATGTTTACCAAATGCTCTTTTAGCAGCGGCCTCAGTGAGAACATATTCAAGCATTAAATCTACACTATATTTTTGCCATTTGACTATGTGAAGTTGCTGCAGAATGAAAAACATATTAAACAAACATTGAGCCCTGAAAAAGAGGCTCTGGTCATATCATTTAGACCTTTTTATTCAGTGGGTTCACTATAATCCTGGTGTTTGTTGCCAGGTCTAATAACAGTGCAGTCAAACACATCTCACACTGCTTTAACAAAGTCTCAGTACCTTCTGTGTTTTAAAGCTCTTTCTCTTGCTGACCATCTCTTGTTTCTCATTTCCTTCAGTGATTCTGCTTGTTAACAGCAGGTGTTCATCACTAATGCTTTAACTTCAACACTGCTCCAGTCTTTAATATGGTGTGGTGTGGATTATATACTGTAAACACTCTGCAGTGTCACTGAGTACTGGGTATTTAACTATGATATAAGATGTTCTGCTGTCTGTATGTGAACGCAATTGAACAGAAATTATCATACATTTCAATATTACAGTGCATTAATAAATTTGGTAAGGTAAAAAAAAGTGTTAAAACTTTGAATGTTGGCTTACATCAAGATCCCTCATCATATAGTAAAACTGTTTTTAAAAGACTGAATGAGTAAACAGATAAGGATATGTGTGTATGTGTATAGATGACCGACTGTCATGCTCCATGTCATGTCTCATCTTGAAAACTGCTCTTGACCACTTCATGCTCTTGACAACTGCCTTGCACCTTCTTTCATGGTTTTAAATCATGGTTGTCTCTGCTCTATATAAATAAAATGTATTTCCTAAGATAAAATAAACACCAGTTAGCATACTACTCGCATTATATAAATTGAGCCACAGTCATTTTTAAATCACATAATGATGTAGAACAAATCACAACCTACTAAAAAATGACTACAATTATTTGTATACCTGGATGAATCCTGTCACATCTTTAAAAAATACATAATAAAGCTATGTTTTTATTCATCTTAAAATTCAGTTTTTAGTCTGGTAACCTATCATTGTCCAATCAAACATGACACAACACTAAAAATATCTTGGACTGACACACTTGATACTGTTGTGTAAAATGAATAAGAATGCAGTTACCCTGCCACATTGATTGATGTATTTAAATAATAAATTAAATATAATGCTTTATTATTTTACTTATTTCCTGCAAAAGCCAGAAACGCTTTAGATTACAGCCTAGAAAGTACTGTGTAATTCAAATGAATTTACAGCGTAACTTTCGGTTATTATAGTGTACTTATAAAATACGCATGTGTAAGTACTATTATGATAGACAACAGTCTTAGGTTTGGGAACAATTTAGTGAGAACATACACTGCGTACATTTTTGTAATAATAGTGTACAAATACATAAATGCTTTTTTTAAATTACGGGGCACATATCAGTGCATTTATTTATTGCAGCTGTTTTACTTTGGGCTTTCATGTTTCAAAGCAAGTAAAACTATTGGAACTTGTTTCGTTTTTTTAAATACTAGGGAAATATACTCTTGTTCCATGTAGTTACAGGGTAAGAGTGACAATTTAGGTACACTATAATAACCGAAAGTTATGCTGTAAATTCATTTTAATTATGCAGTACTTTCTGGGCTGTAATGTAAAGCATTACAAAAAAGCCTTTACATAGCTATTTATACAATGAATAAGGAATTTGTATGATGGGTTGTTGTATTCACCAAGAAGTATTGTGTTAGGCTGGTGAGCGTTAGGCTGCACAGAGCAGAATTTGAGGTCAAAAAGATGAGGATAAGACTGCTCTACATATCACTCTACATACAACTTGCGATCAAGAGAGAAGAAAACATGTATTACAGTAACATTGGAAGTATTATGCAGGAAGTAGACAAGAGGAACTTGCCAAATATGGAGGTGTATTTGTGCTTTAAAAGGCCGCTCTGCACAACCAGTAAGTCACTGTTTCCAGCAGAGCCACAGGAAGCTGCTTCAGAAACACTTGCCTTCTCCAGACTCTCTCTCCTCGAATCTTCAATCAAAATGAGCAAGATCATTGTTTTTAGCAAAGAGGCCTTCGAGGGCAGAACAGCTGAATTCAAGAACGATGTCCGCAACTTGGAAGAAAAGGGCTTCAACGACGTCATCTGCTCCATAAAAGTCATTGGTGCACCATGGGTAGCGTATTATGACAAGAATTTCGCTGGAAACCAGCGGGTGTTTGAGGAAGGAGAGTACTCTACCCTTGATGACGAAGGCCAGTTTTCTTCCCTCAAGATGGTCACAGATGACCTGGACAACCCTGAAATCCAGCTGTTCCAGCACCAAAACTATCAAGGAAGAAGCGTGACCCTACGCAAAGAAACCAATCTTCACGACATTGCTTTCAGTGATGTAGTTTCTTCCCACAAAGTGACAGGTGGTGTCTGGGTGCTGTACGAGAACAAGAGTCGTCAGGGTTCCCAGCTTGTTACTTTCCCTGGCGATGAAGTTCCCAGCTATGTGCCGCTCTCCTTCAACAATGTGGCCAGCCATGTGCGCCCCTTGCTGCCGAAGCCATAGACAGCATCATTCAACGTACGCTTTCTGCAGCTGATTATGAACTGGAATCCTTTTGGAAAGAACGAGGCAGGTGGTGGGGAATGACTGATCTTGACCAGAAACTTGATTCGACTCTTGATGTGATGGCAATCTGTCTGAAGAATGCAATCTGACTCAACCTTCTCATTTGAGTATATTTGTGTAAAGACATAATTTTATGAGAAAAAATTTTAAGCTGCTGGTTGATTGGCTTTTTATCTGTAGCAATCAGTATGTAAACATATGCAATAAAACACATAAAACAGTTTTGGAATTGTTACAGATCTACTGCATATCCAATTGTATTTGAATGTATTTCCCCTGTTTGATGAGAGTAAAATATTGAAAAGGATTTTGGATTTATATAACGCTGAGAAAGAGAAAATTAATGCTGTTTTATTCTGTCAACTCAGAAATAAAGACTCTTAAATATTGAAATGTTCCTTGGTTCTTTAATTCTCTTTTTTTACGTTTACATTTATCAGATGCTTTTATCCAAAGTAACTTATGTTTGAGGAATACATGTTTTCATCTTAAGAGGCAATAAATAGGAGAAGTGCTATTAATACAAAGTTTCTACCATAGTTTAAGCTAGAATAGGGAGGGATTAAGGAATAGTAAGACTCCCGAAACTGCCATTAGAGGTGGGATGTCTGGAATTGACCAATAAAGATTGATTGTTTTGAAACCGAGACACATTGATAAACTGCTTGTATATTTCTGAATACAGCATGTATATGTGGCCATGTAAATGTGTTCACTACTAAAAAAACTCAAACAGCCAGACATCTCAAAAAGGGATTCTTTATTTCACACTGCGTCTTGAGGGGGACACGGCGTTAATATCAGAGGTTTCCGATTATGGGTAGGTGTAAAAATAAATTTATACAGTGGGGGAAAAGAAAAAGAACAAAAGATTCCAACAAAGAGTTCTCCATAATTGTATAGTGTGAATTATGATATTACACAAATGTTGAAAGTAACAAACAAAAATAAAGAATAATAGCCAGACTTTTATATCTTCCCTTCAGGAAATTCTCACATAGAAAGAACTCAATTCGGATCAATTTGCAACAATTGTCCTTTTCAATTTTGTAAAAAGAGTTGGAACATTCCCAATAATAGAACAAAGTGCACAAAACTCTTTGTGTGAGTACTTTTACCTCAAATAAACTTTGACCTGTGGAGGGCAGTATTACGCTTAGCAGCGTCTACACTGCTGGAATTCTAATAGAGGAGAAGAAGAGAGCTAGTTCAAGATGAGCATTTCTGGTTAAAATGTATAAAATGTTAATTTTCTTTTTAGAAAATGAGCGATGGTTTCTCTAGATAAGACCCTTATTTCTCATCTGGGATCGTGTTGAACAATTTGAAGCTGCAGTGAAACTAATTTTGACCTTCAACCGTTTGGTGCCCATTCAAGTCTACTATAAGGAGAAAAATCCTGGAATTGATTTCATCAAAAACCTTAATTTCTTTTCGACTGAAGAAAGAAAGACATGGACATCTTGGATGACACGAGGGTGAGTAAATTATCAGGAAAAGTTTATTTAAAAGTGGACTAATCCTTTAAAAGAGAAGTCATTTTCAATGCAGTCGCTAAGTGAGACGCAAGATGGCGCCAGTCGCTGTTTGATGACAGTCATCAGAAAATATCGGACCTCGAAATGGTTCCAGCTGATTTAAGTCAATATAAAATTGTATGCATGCTGATTGCAATACATTAAAATACGGGACAAACTGTACGCATTGATATCTATCTTTATCGCTCTCTCTCATACAACTCATTACGAGAAACTTACATTCGCATTCTATAAAAATATTGATAAAAACACAGTTCTAGTTTTAAAGGCAATATATTCGTTTATGTTTCAACAGGCTGGCAGTGGCAATCCTAAAGACCTGTGCAGTTACACCACAGTGGATGCGTTCTTAGATGTCTAATAAAGTTTGATGTTGTCGTTCCGGTATCTTTAATGGTTTTCCCACATTCTTTGCATCTGGCCGATCTTCCCGAAATTCCGGCTTCTGACACATTAATGAAACCAAACGTGAGAACATATGGTACTGAGGCTGAGGTTTCTTGGGACTCTTTTAGGATTTTACGTTTACACGCAATACGCGGTCCAACGTACGTCATCGAATTCTATGATAAAGGTCCTATTTACCGTTATACACGTGACAGAACAACAACATCCATATTTTTTCTTTATGATATCACTAGTTAAGAGTGAAAGACCTGAGTTGTTTTAAAAAATTCACGAGTCCTTTTTGTCGAATCAAGTCTGAAGTCATTTTAGGTTGAGTCTGAAGTCTATAAAAATGCGACTCGAGTGTGACTCGAGTCCGAGTCACTAACTCGAGTGCCCATCTCTGCTTTTAGCAAATAGTAAAAGTGGGATTTTTGGTGTAAAATTCTTTATAATAGCTCGTTTTTGCAGTCGGGACTTTGGAGACTCCAAAAAGACACTAAAAGGACACTTTGCCTCCCTTTGGTTTCATAACTATAATTATTTTTTTCTGTGTTTTCTGACATCTAGTGGAATCAAATGGAACTTAGAATAGGTAGCTGTGTCACACAAGGCCAGAGTTATACACTTTCAAAGACAGGATTTAAAGAAAAAAACACAAAAGCGCCTATTTTTGTGTTTATTTTGATATTTTGAACACATATCATATTTTTTATTACACTTTATTTTGTTTTTTAAAGGTTTAATTTTGAAATGACACCAATATTTTTATTATGTGGGTAAGGGGAGCCATCAGATTGGGGTATGTCCAATTTCAGGTGGAATTCTAAAATAACCCAAACAGTTTAAGGAGTTTAGTAAGGTCTTATTTTCCTCTTCTGCAACTCCTCCTCGAGGATCTCTTGCCTCGTCACTGATTGGTAGTGTCTGTGTGAGGTTTAGTTTTCATTTTGGGAACTACATATGTGACCTGTGAACATATTGTTAATATACTGTATACGCAAACTATTATACATTTTGTAATCTTTGCAATTTATTTACCTCTTCAGTAACATCATCTGGTAGACCTTCTTCACAAGGATCAGTAGAAGTTTTTGACACTTTTGGTGTTTTGACAATTTTACAATTTCTTGTGGGACATGGTAAAAGTGGGATTTTCTTCTGGCCTTGGGCCTTTTGTCTTCACTTTAAGACCAGCTCTCTTCTGCAAATGCCACATTTTGGGATGCTTACTGGGTCAAATGAGGATATCAAGAGGAAAATTGTTCCTCAAAATATACTCCCTTCAGAGATGTGTACATTACTCGTATGAACTCTGCTGACCTGAGGTGCCTTCGTTTCAAAATGATGCAAGTTATCACTATACCAAAAAAAGAAGAAGTTGTGTCTGCTTAATTGTACTCCTTGCAAAAAGAAAAAAAAGATATGTGAAAAGTTTCAGTCAGGATTCAGGCCTCATCATAGCACAGAATCACTGCAATCGATAGTGGAATTGTTCTTGAGGGACGATAATTGAAGCTGAATCATAAAACTCTGTCAAACGTTGTACATTTACAATTGTATTTCTGATGCTTTCCATTTCTGATGCTTTCAATTTTCAGTACTTTTCTCGCTAACCTTTTTTAATCTCATGGGTGCAACAGTATCTAATGTACTAGATAAAAAGGTGCCCATGCTGCTAGTCATTTCCTCAAGTTCATTTGTGTGTTTGGGTACAATGAGCAGCTGAAACAGATCAGGCAGGTAATTTGTGAATCTATCTATAGTTGTCGGGAGAATTGTTTTATCTAATTTATAACAAGGTGCAATATGGCGAATATCAGCAGTATGACATCACTTTAAGGTGGAATATCTATATCGGTAAGATTTGTTCAATGCAATATAATTAAATCTAGTGTATAAATATAATGATGAGTGGGTCTAGTGACGTTTTGCTTGACTCCGAAGGGGTTTAGTAAATCATCATTTGTATTATCTACGTGAATGTTAAATGTGACCAATAGGTCTAAGGAAAAATCCACAAACAAATTAAACTTGTATTGTGTTTTCTGAGTAACATTAAGAATATCTCTATATATAGTTGCAATACCGCCGCCACAACCAATCAGACGGGACTTGTTTTTATAACAGTATCCTGGTAAAGAAGACTCATTAAGACCAAAATAATCATTTGGTTTAAGTCAGGTTTCAGTAAGGCAGAGTACAAAATAATTATCTGTGATCAGTTCATTTACAATAACCTCCTTAGGTGTCAGCGATCTAATGTTTAGGAGCCCTAGCTTTAGATTTTCTGGTTTAATTACGATCAGAATATTCTAGATCCTATAGATTTATTTAGGAGTGTTCACTCTAAAAAATGCTGGGTTAAAAACAACCCAAGTTGGGTTGAAAATGGACAAACCCAGCGATTGGGTTGTTTTGACCCAGCAGTTGGGTTAAATGTTTGCCCAACCTGCTGGGTAGTTTTATTTAACCCAACAATTGTTTACAAATGACTATATGTCTGGCTTAAAATGAACCCAAAATAGGTTGGAAATTAAAAATCAGACTCATAAGTACTAGAGGCAACAATAATAATCAAAAAGATGAGCATTTATTAATAAACAATTTAATAAATGTTTATTGTTTAAATATTATTCAAAAAAAATATTAATAAATGTTTGTTTATTAAACATATTAATAAATTTTAATTTCAAACATATTTTGGGTTCATTTTAAGCAAGAAATACAGTAATTTTTAAACAATATTTGGGTTAAATAAAACTACCCAGCAGGTTGGGCAAACATTTAACCCAGCCGCTGGGTTAAAACAACCCAATCGCTGGGTTTGTCCATTTTCAACCCAACTTGGGTTGTTTTTAACCCAGCATTTTTTTGAGTGTTCGATTCCTGTTTTTTCCACGTTAGGAGTCGATGGAATAAGCCATAAATAAGCCAAGATGGCAGTCCTTACACACTTAATTTATTTTTCCCAAGCGCAAAGCTTTAAAATCCCCTCATTAAAACAACACACATTTAGTGAGACTGTCTAAATTAGTCCAATTTAGAGATGATTGATGAGTAGCTGCTAATTGCCGATACCTAATATTACCGAGAGAAAAGTCACGAAAAACATCTGTGGTCGATTATTATGTCAGAATTAAATAAACAAGAAAGCAGGGATTCTTTAATGAATTCATCTCATTATAATGGTCGGGGGATGGCGCTAAACGCACATGATCATTGTCTGAAAAGTGCTTGGACACCAGAGTTAAAGATACTAAAATTAATACAATACATAAAAAATGCATACGATAATGTACACTTATTAATGTGTTTATTGTTGATGTGAGTTTTTTATTATTTTTATGTATGGTTAGTTTAATGAACACGGTTAACTATGGAAAAAAAAATCAAATCTATATTTATTGCAATAATATAAGCTACCATCAATACTAAAGCTGACACTGAGGTATGTATAATTACAAACTTACACGCTATGTGTAGCTATGTGACAAAGTTTCTGCGACAGCTCTCCGACAGTGTCCGAATTCCTCGCTTCATTTCGTTCACTCCTTGCTTAGTGCACTTGACCATAGACATTATGCACTTAACTGCCATGCATTATGTAGGCTATGGATTCGAGAATCAGTAAACAAGTGAGCGATTCCGGACACAGCAGCAGAGTCGACACCGAGAGTCGATTCCTGTGCTGGAGTCGACCCCGACTCTGGGGCTATTCAAAGTCGAGGAATCGACTCTTTTGGAATCGACTCCCCATCGCTAGATTTATTGTTTGACCTCAAATTCTGCTGGGATGCAGACCATCAGCATGGAAGAGCCTAGGTCGCTTAAATTATACCAAGACATTAACCATTCATTTAGAGCAAATAATCTACTGAACTTTCATGTCCTTGTCGGTACATCGAAAGCGATCTGGACACAATGATCCTCTCATCATGGGAAATGTGCTGTCCTGGCTCGCGCTCTGCTGCTGAAGCACCCAAGGTCCGTGGTGTGTCGGTGCCGGAGTAAACGAGGGCTGGGAGGATTGTGCTCTGGGTGCACGGGCCCTGTGCAGAGAAACACACGGATTAGAAGAGGTCAGAGTGATAGCATATTTGTGAACGTCAGCCCACTGTTTCGAATCAGTGGTTCAGAGCACAGATTAAACTGCCAAAGTCAAACCCCCCAGTGGTGAACCATTGAAATTTCGAAACACTTATGACAAAACACAAAGCCTTTTTTACTTAAATCATGTGACTTTGGCCGTTTGATACACGCTCCGAACCACTAATTCAAAACAATAGATTTGTAAAGTTTCAAAGCTTTATGAAGCAGTGTGTTAAAATCGCCCATCACCAGGGCTACGTTCACACAAAGCCAGAGCTTACCCTATCCATCTTTTCCCTACCAGCAGCTCCGCATACACAGCAGCCAGAGGAGAGCTCGCTGCCAGACATGATGACGTCAAACTCGGACATTATCGTCATCCAACAACTCATCCTCGTCAGCCCCGGGGGAGTTGAGAGAGAATACAACTTTCTCAAACTCCCCAACGAGCTCACCTGCAAGCCCCATGATTGCAGCCACTGTTATGCCTCAGCACAAACGGGGCCAGAATCACCAGACACAGATACGGACATATCTTCCCTCAGGAAGAGTGCCAAATGAGAGCGTAGCGTCCCGATAGGGAGACGCTCACAGTAAACAATAAACAAACACACAGACGGCGCCCTCAAGCACCGTCTATGCGCGCTCCTCTCCAGTCAGAAAACGCCCAGAAATGTGTATATCAAGTGTCAAACCCTGGGACACGGATGAACACACGCTCTTGAACGTTTATAAGGCATATTATTGAATCCCTTACCGGAGTCGACATAGTCGCGATCAGACAGAACAGACCCGAAAGACGAAGACGTCTGTTTCTTCAGGCGCTCCTTTATACTTCCGGGTCGTGCCATATTACGTCATAGGCTGTTGCCGGCCAGTAGGGATTGGAGTTGTTGGATAGTTGGCTTTCAGACATCGGGTCACGTGTGACGTTCCCCATAGCGTGTTCAACGCAGAGTTGAAGTTCCCTTTCGAAAGGGAAATACAATTGTAAAAGTACAACCTTTAATAGAGTTTTATGATTCAGCCTCAATTGTCGCCCCTCAAGAACAGTTGCAGTGCTTTACAACTATAGGACAGGAAGAGCTAAATAAACGTATCACTGCGTCTAAACCAACTACATGTTTATTAGATCCAATACCCACTAAACTGAAAGAACTGTTACCTGTAGCAGAAGAGCCTCTTCTCAATATTATCAACTCGTCTTTATCTCTAGGTCACGTCCCACGACCGTTCAAGCTAGCAGTTATTAAGCCTCTCATTAAGAAACCACAATTAGATCCAAATGTATTAGCAAATTACAGACCCATTTCAAATTTTCCATTTATGTCTAAAATACTAGAAAAAGTGGTGTCGGTCCAATTATGCTCCTTCTTGCAAAAAAACGCTATCTATGAAAAATTTCAGTCAGGATTCAGATCTCATCATAGCACAGAAACTGCACTCGTTAAAATTACAAACGACTTACTTCTAGCTTCTGACCAAGGCTGTGTCTCAATACCAGTGTTACTTGATCTCAGTGCTGCGTTCGACACTATAGATCATAAAATACTCCTAGATCGACTACAGAATTACACTGGTATTCAGGGACAGGCATTACGGTGGTTTAGGTCGTACCTATCAGACCGTCACAATTTTGTTTATTTAAACGGGGAAAAATCTAAGATAACGATAGTAAACTATGGAGTGCCGCAAGGATCAGTGTTAGGCCCTCTGCTATTCTCAATATACACGCTGCCACTCGGCAATATTATAAGAAAACATGGGATTAGTTTCCACTGCTATGCTGATGATACTCAGTTATATATTTCAACACAACCAGATGAAATCTCTAAATTATCCAATCTGACAGAATGTATTAAAGAAGTAAAACATTGGATGACTAGTAATTTTCTTCTATTAAATTCAGATAAGACTGAAGTATTACTTATTGGGCCAAAAACCTGTACACAGAATCTCTCAGACTACAATCTACATTTAGAAGGATGTATTGTTACTCCATCCTCGACAGTTAAAGACCTGGGTGTTATATTAGACAGCATATATGTTACTAAAACAGCCTTCTTCCACCTCAGAAACATTGCTAAGATACGGAATATGTTATTTATTTCTGATGCAGAAAAGTTAGTTCATGCTTTCATGACGTCTCGACTAGATTACTGTAATGCATTATTAGCTGGTTCTCCTGCATCCTCAATAAACAAGCTACAATTAGTACAAAATGCAGCTGCTAGAGTTCTTACCAGGTCAAGAAAATATGATCATATATCACCAATTTTATCATCTCTACACTGGTTACCCATTAAGTTCCGTATCGATTATAAAGTATTGCTAATGACCTATAAGGCTCTAAATGGTTTAGCTCCTGTGTACTTAACCGATCTTCTATCGCCCTACAATCCTTCACGCTCCTTAAGATCACAAAACTCTGGACTTCTGGTTGTACCTAGGATATCTAAGTCCACTAAAGGAGGGAGAGCGTTTTCACATTTGGCTCCGAAACTCTGGAATAGCCTTCCTGATAATGTTCGGGGCTCAGACTCGCTCACCCAGTTTAAATCTAGATTAAAGACGCATCTCTTTAGCCAAGCATTCACATAATGCATCTCATATCAGATCAATTGCACATGATTATCTTTGCTTAATGTTATGAACAGCAGCTACGCTAATTATTCTCCATTTGCTTTTCTGTTTTGCCTCGGGATGCCCGACTAGAGAGTACATAAGCTTCAGTTTGGATCCAGCCTCTTAAGAAGACCTCAGATGACCAACACCTTTGAAGAGAGACTTCAGAAGATGCAACATCTGGATCAATCAACATGCACATTCCCAAATTTCTATATATCCTAATTATTGTTAATGTAATTCATTTTTCCAGGAGCTCATTGCTTCTACCTTCAGTTAAACTGCTAACAGTGATTGTAAATTAATTGCCTAAATTATTACATTATTTGCTAACTGCATTCTTTAAATTGTAATGTTGACATGCATTCTCTGTAAAGCTGCTTTGAAACGATATGTATTGTGAAAAGCGCTATACAAATAAATGTGAATTGAATTGAATTGAGAGGACTCGGCCGTGTTGCTCAGATGCCAGTATCAGCTGTAGTTTGATACTTGCTCTGAATCACTGGTTCAAAACTAATGATTCCCAAAGGTTTCGAAGCTTCACGAAGTGTTTCAGAAGTGCCCGGTCACTACTAAGGACATGTTTAAACATCTGTGTAAAGCTATTGATCTAGTTTTGTCTCTACTCATGGTTGTGTTCTGTGCATTTTGTGTAATATTTGATGTTATTTAGAACAGCATGTTTATGCTCGCCAATACTATGGATATTTCCTCACCTTTCACATGTGATGTTATTTTATATAGTTAATATCACATAGTTTATGTTAGGTTTTTGCTTCTAATTCGTGCCTCATCCCAGACCTCTTAAGTGGCAATTGAATGAGCAATCACTCAGCTCTGAGGGAGAATAAAGTCTCATTTTATTGATAAGAAAAGAGAGAATATATAGAAAGAGTACAAGGGGTCTAGTATCGGTTTAGCCAATGAGAGAGAGAGAATACATCATATAGCTCATGGTATAGGAATGTGATACATATGGAAAAACAAGTCTAAATATGGTCATCTCCTGGTCAGCTCTCCAGGACTTCCTTGCTCTCCCAAAGACCTTCTCCTATGCTTGTAATACAAAAAGCAGGGACCATTCCCTGTCTCCCATTCAGTCCTAGTAGATCCTGGTTCCTTATATGGAAATGGTTCTGGTACATAAAGAAAACCATATGTTAAAACCATACGATACAGCTCTAACCCGAGGACAAAGAGTCTCTGTCCACTTTCCTTCAATGCTGAGACTAACATAAAATCTATCAGTTTAACTTGTCAGTCAGTAGTTAGTTGAAGTGATTAATCACCATAAGCAGTGGTTATGCTTGAACATAACATGGTGAACAGCCATAGAATATGTAACTTCTGAGTGTATGTATTTCTATTTTCATGTGAAAAAAGGACACTCAACATCATCACTGTGTGGTTTAGGGAGTTATTGAAGGTGAAGGTGTTTAACTTGCTGGATAATTGAATGTGGATTCAATGAGGCCAGAACACATTTGGATGAATGGATGAATACGCTCTCCACCTGTCACTTTGGTCCTCGTCATCACGCACTTGCACCAGCAGCTTGTCAGGTGACCAACAGCAGGAGATTATGCACTGGCACTCTATTGCCATTCCTGCAGTTCCCAGATGTGAAACAAAATATTGTGAAATAAAATGGACTGAAAATTGCCTGTTGAATATTACAGGTGGTATTTTTAGACAGATTGAATATTTATTGATATGAAGTTTGGATGGTGAATATGGATTATTGAATTTTTAATAATGAAACTCTGTATGATTTCATTGGAACAGCTTAAATATAAAGCATGTTGAATTTCATGCAAGTCCTGAAAATACAATTCATACTTTAAGATGTTAATGCAATGCATTTTTTTCAATTAGTTCGATTCAACATGCTTTTCTGTTTCAAAGACATTTGTCATTATTTTACGGTCATACTTTCAGAGCCAGCCGATGATTTCATCTTTGTAAAATTTATATGCATATTCCCTTTGATTCACTTTCACACACACTTGAACATTTTATTTATATTTATTAAACTGATTACTTGCAGAACTGTTTTGTGATTTACCACACCAATAGTATTCATGCAGTGATTTATTACATAGAAAAGACACAAATATTGTAAATATTTACCTTAACCCATATATTATGTTTATAAATGATTATATATTGGTAACTATTATGATTAAAGCTGAGATTAACACTGATTGTAGATTATATGTAATCATCTCCATTAATTATCAACACACACTTAATGGCTGAAGACAGTTTTAGCCATTGAAATCTTGTAGTCAGACGTAGAGCAGTGATAATAGTGATTCGTCATGATTAAATCTCCAGCAGAAGAAAGCAAAGCAGCAAGATGATCAGAGAGGAGGCAGTCCTGGAGCTGGAACTGCAGAATATGTCCACACACTCACTACAAGAGGAGAAGATGAGCATCATTAATGCAACAGAGAAATACTAACATAACTGCATATATATATGTGTGTGTGTAATGATGTGCATGCAGTAAATCACGACACAAACAAATGAGTCGCTGTTTGAATCACTCAAATCCTGTTTACAAGCCCTATTTCTGGTTATTTCTGGTCATAAAGCAATGCTGTGTCATGTTGGGACGGCACTTGATGAATCAGTTTAATCTAATGTTGTATTCTCACCGTTCAGTGGGTTCTGCTGGTGTTGTTGTAGTGGTTGAGATCGGCTGAGCTGTGGAAGATGATCTAAGATACAAACAAAAATACAACATTTACAACATTTTCTCTCTGAATGCCGTCTGACCAGTGTTTTTAGCATGTTAAAACTTTGCCCTTTATCTGTGTAGGAGTGAGCGAATGTCAGCGCAAGTCTTTACTATGGCGTTATTTTAATGACAGATGTCGAGAGTGCATTATTGTAACACGAGCACATTCATGCAATCTCTCTGCTCACACACAGATTTCTGTTTCTCTCACACAGTCTCACCGTTCAGTGGGTCCTGCTGGTGTTGTTGTAGTGCCAGTTGTTGAGATCGGCTGAGCTGTGGAAGATGTTCTAAGATACAAACAAAAATACTCTTAGATTATCATCATCACATGCAACGTTTCCAGTTTCACTCTAATGTCTGTATATTATTATATATCTTTACTTTCATTAAAGGCTTTGAGAATCTTTCCTGTTATCACTGATAATGTTGGAATCTAAAGTGATTGTGACTTTCATCATGTAAACGTTCAGGTTAAATCCTACCTTTTCCAATCAGTTCTAAGAAAGATTTTTACCTTTAAAGAATGAGAGCTCAGAAGTTAAGAAGTGTTCTGGGTGGTTGCTATGGTGTTCTGGTTGGTTGCTAAGGTGTTGCTAGGCAGTTGGTAATTGTCACAGATATTTGCTATGGAGTTTAATAGAGTTCTTAGCATGTTTTTAGCCTGATTCAGCATTTAGTTAATCGCTATTAGCATGTAGCTATTCACTGCTAGCATGTGTAGCATGTAGCAAGTCCAGTTTGCTAACATGAGTCAAAAGAGCCAACCGCCATGTCTCTACTATGTTCTGATGCAGAGATATAGGTCTTGCTGAACGGTTGCTAGGGTACTCTGTTTGGTTGCTAGGGAGTCAGATTAATGATACTGGAGTTAATAAGTGAATTATGAATGTGGTGCTTCACCTGCTCTCTGTTTCGATCATCAGTTTCAAACAGCAGCGTTACAGATGTGACTGTATTCAGCATGTTCTCCTACATTATTTCTCAATATAGTGTTTATTTTTAATGTTACTGATGTGTTTGTGTTCCTCAGAGGTTTAGAGCAGTGTTTCTCAAACTTTTTCAGCCCAAGGACCACTTTATCTTCCAATTTTTTTCTGAGGACCACCTAACAGAATCCCACTCTAACACGCCCCCAAAAACCAACAAAATAGGAAGGATAAGCTAAATTTAAGTTTATTATGCAACTGTTTCAAGTCAAAAACTAATTATTCAAACACAAATGCAATGATATGATCAGAAATTATTATATTAATTTTTATTTAATTTGAAAAAGTAAATGTGAAATGAGTTGCAGCTTAATATGAACAACAAACTGCACATGTGGAAAAAAAAACTGCAATTAAACATACTGTAACAGCCTAGGTCCCACTTAATGCCATTCCAAAGAGCCATTAGTGGACGCTTGATCTTTTCTTTTGACTCCTCTTTGGTTTAGCCACCGATCCATTTTTACGTTATTAAAACAGAATGGCAAGAACTGTTTCGCAAGTACATTAAAAATCTACTTAAATAAGGGACGATTTTATAAACACTTGCCTAGTTTAGGTCATCATTTCGCGGACCACTAGGGGGCGATGGCGGACCACTAGTGGTCCGCGGACCACACTTTAAGAATTACTGGTTTAGAGGATATTCACCTCACAGCACATGGTTCCTGATGGACACTTGAGTCAGCAGAAGTGCTGAAGTTCTTCACGGTCACTTTAGGGCAGGATAGAGAGTCCTTCTGAAGCAGAGCTGAGATATCTGGATCGGCACACGACATTTATAGAGGAGAGACACAATGGAAAACTCATTCCTGCCCATCATCATTCTCATAACGCCCAGTTTGACCTTGATACAGCAGCTAAACTCTTTCTCTGAGGTTCCTTCACAAATCATACCTTGAAAGTCGAGGAGAAATATGATGTCACCACCCTTGATGAACTCTCGTCGAGTGAGATCGTCTTTTGTTAGGAGCTTAAAATAGGCACCACTAACAAATACAGTCTCACCGCTGATGTTGCCTGGAAATCCAACGATTCGAGGATTATCCCAGTAATAGCTGCCATCTGTGAGAACAAAACATGACTGATAAAAGAACCTTAAAAGCTCCAGATAATAACTTTGATTCTCATCAAGTAAAATGTTGCATATAAACACATGAAAAATGACAGAAAATAATCAGATTTCATTAAAGATCTTACCCTCATAAGTTACATTAGGGTCAGTGGTGATGCTTTGCTCGAAGGACATGCGCTTCTGTATGTGTGGATTCTGGTCGAGGATCTGGACGGTTATTTGTCTCCATGGACAAGGCCACTGCAGCTGATCATCATATGCACCAGATACCAAAGCAACAAACATTGAAAGTTGATTCCCTGATAAAACTAAGAAAGCCTCAAAGCGATAACCATCACTGGAGTAATACAGTGGACTCGACCAAGAGCCTAACCCCATGTTCAGTTCCTTCTCAAAGTCTCTTATCTGCCATATGTGAGGACACTCGGTCTCTGAAACATTGATATCATCCAGTGAGAATCCTCCACGGGAGTTTCCAGCTCCTTTACGGCCTTCAAACACAACTTGGAAAGATGTATTTGCGTTCAGTGGCACATGATGCAGCTTCCAGTAGTTCCCAGGGGTTTCTGCAAGAGACGAAGCGGTCAGTAAGACTGAAATACAGGCCTGTGTGACCATATGAAGAGACAGACCTGTGATCTGATCCATCAGTCTGAGAGATCCTCTGCTGTCGGACTCGTTCTGGAACTCTCGGATCCAGATGTTGAGCTGGTCAGACTCGTTTCCGCTGTGATAGTAGTAGAACTGCAGGCACTGGACTCTGCAGTCTCTTGTCGGGGTCAGCGTCCTGCTCTCCAGTCGGGCTGCGTCCTCCTGGTTTCTGCCCTCAGTGCTGAAGTGCATGAAAGAAGACGACCCTGCAGGCATGAAAACAGCTGTGAGGTTTGAGGAACTGGGTGGGACAGAGACTGGGACTGTGGACGGAAGTGAAGATCTCACCGTTCTGCTCTCTGCTCAAGTAGGTGTGGTCAGTCACATTGACGCCACTCACTGACTTCAGACTCCGCCAGCCTTCATCAGCAGCAGAACAGACGCTTTTGTTCATCTGACACAGAGATTCATCATCAAAACTACAGTGGTCGAGGAAAGAGATGGAGGAATCTGAAATAAAGACAATCAAATTACAGTTTCCATTCATCACGATGATCCTTGATCTCCCTGCCATCAGAGATCGGTCCAGGTGAGATATTCAACAAGCGCAGCTTCATTTCAGTCTCACACTGAATCCACAAATTAACAAACAGAACATTAAAGGCCACAAATGAAAGCTGTCAAAAGCCCTATTCGGATGGTAATGGTTTCTCATGTGGACGTCTGTAAAAATAAATTAGCACCTTAGTGATAAAACTCAGGCATTCAGATGGAGATTTATTGAAGTGGGAGCATGATCGTCTGATGTGAATAAAATACCACATGCTTGAATAATGAGAATAAATTCATATTTAATGTAATAATAAAATTCTATTTATTATTTGATTACTTAAATCTGTTTAAAAATAGAAAGACAGAGGCACTATATAGTTTAAATGATTTTGTTTTTTGCATTTTAAAAAATGGGGATTTTGGGGAAATAAGGTAACGCAGTCTCTTATTTGAGCATGAAGCTGCTTGCTTTATATTTTAATGTAATTGTTTTGGCTACATATATTAAAATGGTATTGCACACCTGTTACTGTCAGAATAACTCTATTTCTCTTTCTCCTTTTTCTTCTTAACATCTTCCCGCTGTGGTGATGAACTACTGTTCCTGGAAATACTTTCCAACATTTCCGTAATAAACAGGTTCGTGCACAGACATTTTGGGGGGCAGGGGCTCAAGTGGAAAAAAGAGCACTTCTCATAATTATTTATTAAAAAAATTAATAAATAAAACGTTAAATATATTAACACAACTCTGACTTCCTTACCAATTTATTTTAATTCCCTCACACAGTTGTTTCATAGATTTTTACAAGACCCATAGTCTTCTTTAGCATTCACTAGGTTTATCACAAGAGCAAAGGAAACTATGCCACAATGTGCATGTTTTCTACTACTATTTTCAAGTAGCTACAGTATATATTTAGAACAAATGAGGGACATAGTTTCACTAATAATTTGTTTTGCACAAATCAATAAAATGTTTTAATTATTTTGGTGTTATTGGAATACTTCTTTCATGTAGTGGACAATTTTGAGATTTTGGTCTCATTTTTGCTTCCATGTCTTCTTTTACTCTAATAGAAAGAAAACGTCCAAAATACACATTTAGATGGTGTTTGTTTCAAGCCTATTCCCCTCCGTCTGTTCGCATCTGTAGATTCCTTCTAAATGAACCAAAACAAGCTAATCTGCATATTTAAACACATCAAGAGATTTTCCCNATCATGAAAGTCTCCTGATCTTATATATACAGTATATAGACTCACCTGCATTTATATATTCAGACTTACCTTCATGATGTCTCCTTCTGTGAGATTTAAACCTGATACATCTAATAGAGAGTTCAGTTCACAGTAAATATGCTTGAATAAACATGAGTAAAAATAGATAAAGTTATCTTACTGCTTGTATAAATGTGTTTGAGTGATTGAGATAATATAATAGTTTTACCTTTGTTTATATCTGGAATGCTCTTCCATTTCTCGGTAATTCCTTTGAGAAAATGATGAAGTCAACAAAAGACACAGAGAGGGAATGAGCTTGAGTTCAACATGTAACTTTAGTGAAACCGTATGAAAGTACGATGATAAATGAGTGATCTCATCATCAGGCAGTAATGAGCAGATGAAAACACTGGAAACATATTACAATAACTTTACAACAGATTAATGTGACTGTGCTGTACTTACCCGTTGGCTCCTGAGAACATGAGAAATGAACAAAGACATGAAGAAAAACAGATTCAGACTAAAAAATCATCATCTGTACATCACTTTAACAACAGCTCTATTGGGACAGAAACTGTTTCTCATGTGGACGACTGTAAAAATAAACTTTCATGACACCTCAGTGATTAAACTCAGGAATGTCAAAAATGCTTGGAAATATATTAATAAATTCATATTTAATTTAATAATAGGAAAATAATATCCTATTTATTATATGATTGTTTAAATTTCCTGTTTAATAGTAAGGAAGACACGTTATAGTTGAAATTATGTTTCTTAGATTTTACCTCAAAATGATGGATTTCATTTTAAAACTGTGGAAATAAGTCAATGCAAACTCTTATTTGCATTAAGGTAAAATTAAAGCTGTTTGGTTTATATTTTAATGTATATAATTTAAAAAAAGTATTGCACATATTTCTGCCACAATAACGGCCCATCTCAAGTGTTTACATGCTTTCTTCTCTTTCTTCTGTTTGTTCTCAACAGCTCCTCTCGCTGAGGTGGTGGTTTTCGTTTCTTGTAAATACTTTCCAGCATTTCAGTAATAAAAGTGCACACCTTTAAAACATATGCTAAATACAGCGAAGCACTAAAGTAATACAGTGAATTCTGTATTGATGTCTTCTTGTAAACTCAGAGATGGATTCAGACGGCAGTTAAATTAGCACATGACCTTGGTGTTTGTCAGAAAACAGCAAGTAATTCGTCGGGGATTTTTACGCTGGTGGTTGGAGAAAAACACTGACATTCTGGATTCAGACGGCAATAAAATCACAGATTAACCCTGTAAATATTGAAAATACCTTACGACCCCATGAGAAACAATTAGCGTCTGATCAGGGATAAAGACAACATGTACAGAGACTGTCCACGATCTAACTTACCAAAGGTAATGCGTGACCAAGAGCCAAAGCCAAGCTCAGCAGAAGAAAAGCACACAAATGCATTGCCACTGGAAATCATAATCAACACATTTGATTCATAAAGTTTCATCTTATCACTTATTAACCTGAAAGCAATTTCAATTAAATGTAACAATATAATTAATGATTAGAAGACCATTAACTCAGGAACTGAAAGAGGGATACGTACCAGTTTCCAGTCACTAAAAGGCTTGAATGTGTTCAAATGTGAAGTGAGAGTCTCTCAAGCTTCACTAGTCCTGCAGCAGTCCACTAAAACCCACCCTGAAACTGACTGGAAAAACCAGCTAGATTGCCAAATCAACATAACAGAAATGTCTGTTTGTTTGCTCATTTTGGTCTTTTCGTAAAGATTTCAGACTCCAGCATTGATATTGAATATTTAGATATTTAATCTGTTGTAAAATCACTGTAAACCACAGCTTCACAGGGCTTGTTTTTTGTTTGTTTACTCATTTGGCAGATGCTTTTATCCAAAGTGACTTCCATTACTTTATGCTTATAATATAATATATTTCTGCCTCATACTGTGATCAGATTACTCTTGCTGGTGTCTGAAAGTGAGTTTTGAACTGAGAAAATGGTTTAAACTCACAATTCAGTCATGAAGCTCTAGATGGCACAGGCTCTGAATCAACATGTAAGATGAGTGAACGCTCTTTTTTAGGTCAGACCACACAAAAATTGTGCATTTTTGTGTGGTCTGACCTTTAATTCTTAAATGAGCAACAACACACACGTTTTCAAAGCAAGCGTCATGCAGGAGTAAAGCAGGAGCATAACATTGAGAGAAAACGTTCTTAGAACAACATTCTCTGAACGTCTTTATGATGCTATTAACATTTGCTGAATGTTTTTGGAACGTTTGCATGAAACGTTGTGAGAACAATTTAAATTAAACATCCTTGGAGTGTTATTTGAAAAACATTCAGAAATAATAGTTTCAGAACATTTTCAAAAGGATAGAATTGAATGAAAAAAACAAGAAAAAAACCTACTTAATGCATTAAAAAAACACTGGACATTTTAAATATTTAACATATATTCAGAAATACTGTCTTTCTTCATGACTTAATGGGAATGTAAGCAAACATTTAAAGAGCATATTTTTTGTTAGATGAGGTCATACACATCGCTATGCCAAACACTCAGAGAGTTGTCATGACAGAAATGTTGATGTGAGCTGAAAAATAAGCAATACCTCCAGCACACTCCTAACTTCTGTGGCAAGGAAGCCCAGCGGAGTCACAAACCACAGTTATTGGTGAAAGTACTGTATATCTGGCACAACTCACAAGGTGCATTGAATAAATCAACTGAAGAACAATGAAGAGGGATTCAGCAGCACTTTTGATGAAGGAAACTTCAAAACTGTGAAATACAATTAAGTTCCCTTCACCACTCGTCATTGCTTTCATTATTCTGGTCTTGTTAGACCCAGTCAGTCACTTTATTGAAGTCACACATGAAGAAACAGAAGATTCTACCCTTTCCTCATTCCCTGTGTGATAAACAGGATAGAAACAGAATCATTTATGTATGGAGGTGGTGCAGTCATTAATGACTCATATCACGCTCATATCAGTGTGTAACAGCAGAAGCTGCTGGAGAGTCGAAAGTCTCTGAATCACAGAGTTTACAGCTGAACTCATTTATCACGTCGAGTGCTGTGATCAATTCAATATCTGTAGATGTAAAAGGCTAATGAAGTGCCATTGTTCTCATCAGATGTGTGTTGAGAAAAGTATTAAACAATATGGAAAATGTATAAAGCTGTCATGATTGTTTTGTGTGTGCTGTTTGTCATTTTGAACAGTTTGACAAAATCTCAGTGGGAAGACCTCTCCAGCTTTTCAAAGATTTTTTGTCATTCCCTTGCAATACAGATTTAAGAAAAGACAATAGAAGGAATTCAGACCTGCTGAGCAGCATGACATGTGCTTATGCCAAAGGCTGTTATCTGTACAAAACATCTCACAAAAAACCCCACACCTATAAAGTGTACACTGACAGCTACAAAGAAGATTGAAGATTGTGTTCAGATTTATAGAGTTTATTGACCTCCAGTACCGAGAGCAGATTAAAAGCTTGAGGAAAATCATGATCAACAAGACACGCTTTACTGATGACATTTACAATGACGTGTCGTGTAGAAAGAAGTTTCCATTTTTACCCTTGAGTCTCTATTCTACATGATGAAACAGTCAGAACTGACAGATGAATGGAAAACTAATGATGAAGAAGAAGACAGAAGTAATCTCAACCTTACTGTGTAAATCTGTAAATCTCAGGTACAATATCAGTTTCACACTTTAAGCTTTTCCAACTGCCTTTTCAGGAGCTTTTTAAAGTTTTCACTTCTCTTGATATCAATGCTTATATACGTAAACCACTGAAATGCTCCCAATATGATGCATCCCAACAAAAGTCATCTAATAGCCATCAAAACACAGCCCTGACGTCTAGGCTAAAACAAGCTAAATTTTGGCTGTCAGTGAAAATTTAATAGACATTTAAACCATAGCCCAAGAATAAACTACACTCTAAAAAATGCTGGGTTAAAAACAACCCAAGTTGGGTTGAAAATGGACAAACCCAGCGATTGGGTTGTTTTGACCCAGCAGTTGGGTTAAATGTTTGCCCAACCTGCTGGGTAGTTTTATTTAACCCAACAATTGTTTACAAATGACTATATGTCTGGCTTAAAATGAACCCAAAATAGGTTGGAAATTAAAAATCAGACTCATAATTACTAGAGGCAACAATAATAATCAAAAAGATGAGCATTTATTAATAAGCAATTTAATAAATGTTTATTGTTTAAATATTATTCAAAAAAAGTATTAATAAATGTTTGTTTATTAAACATATTAATAAATGTTAATTTCCAACATATTTTGGGTTCATTTTAAGCAAGAAATACAGTAATTTTTAAACAATATTTGGGTTAAATAAAACTACCCAGCAGGTTGGGCAAACATTTAACCCAGCTGCTGGGTTAAAACAGCCCAATCGCTGGGTTTGTCCATTTCCAACCCAACTTGGGTTGTTTTTAACCCAGCATTTTTTAGAGTGTAGTCATCAATTAGATAACATGTCAAAGAAATGAAATTGACTTTTTTTTTAACTGAAAACAAGACAATATTTTTTTACTTGTCAAGAAAAAGCTTCAGTTAAGAGTTTTTAGATATTTGGACTAGAAACAAGACAGAAACTCTAAGTAAGAAAAGCATTTTTGCAGTGTATATCTATCTATAGTTAACTGAGACGGTGAAATTATGGCTGTTGCTTGCTGGGATAGAGCATTGATACGAGAGCAAATGTGTCCTTATGGCAGGTGCTGAAGAACACACACAAATTCTTCTAAACTTTGAACAAATGTTGTAGTGTCTGCTTAACCACTGACACTTCTAAAAGTACCATCATGTTTTCCTTTATCAAAGGTTTTTCTCTACATTCAGGTGATCACTCAGAGTTTGACATGGTGTTACAGCACTCAGTAAAGCCCATAACACACTCTGTTACAGTATGTTGTGGATCTGCAGTCAGAACATGAAACATTAAATAAAAAGATGTTTTCACATGTAAGAAACATTTTCTGGTTTAGATCAGCGGTGTTGAGAAGTAAAGCAGCCGTTTTTAACCTTTCTTCCAACACAAGCATGAGACAATGAATGTGTAACATTTAAAGCATGCTGCAGTTATTACACAACAGGTGATCCACCACAGGTTCTTGCTTTCCCTCAGGTGTTACTTGTGTACTGCGACAGTAGTCCGACTCGGGCTACTTTAGAAATTGTGTTTATTTTAAGTATAACATCCCAATTTTATCCCTTCTGTTTTTCTCATGGTGCATCACAGAAATGTAGTGTTAGGATGACTTCAGGTTTGATGCTAAGGATCCACATTCCCTACAACTGAGCTATTTAGATCAGATCGTACATTACAGTAGAGTACAGATACAGTATCTCCCTCCTGAAGATGTAAACCTAATTACTTGAGAGTTTTGAACAATATTTACACAATACATTACAAGAGTATTGTATATTTTTTATTCAATTTGAATAAAAAAAAAATGTTAGACACAAAGGTTACCTTTCTATAATATGAGCATTTGAGTTCTTTCAACTTCTGTGGCTTAACTTTATTTATATCTAGGATATCATTGTGTTTCTGTCAGGAAATGAACACAGACAGAGGATCCAAGTGCAAGTATAACAATATTTATTGACAGAATTCGCTGTACAATAACTTCACTCCAAATGGACAGTCGATGCAGAGACTGAGACGTGCAGAGACAGTGGCGTGCAGAGTGGTGACGAGCAGGGTGGCGCAGGGCTGCAACGGGTATCAGAGAACAAGGATAATCCAACCCAGAAAGCAGGGCACACGACGACAGTCCAGAATCCGAGAACCAGGAAGAAACAAAACAGAGAGCACGACACCAGGACAGCCTGCAACGAACTGAAAAGACAACATGTAGACACGCACATTTTATAACAAGCACTAACAAGACACGGCTGGCAACAGATCACAATCAGACCATAATGGGTGACGCCCACACAATCATTCACTCACACACATACACACACAACAAGCACACGAGGGCGAGTAAATGAATCCATGAACCGTGACAGTTTCTCATTTATGTCTCCCTTTAGATTACAAAAAAATGTCAGCTGTTGGTACAAGAAAAGACATCATTAAATAAATAAAGGTCTTGCACGCTAAAATCACAATCTCATCACAAAAGTGAACTCATATTGGAATAGAGTCTGTCTGGAGACCACAGTCCTAGGTCCAAATTTCTGGGAATTTCTAGTGAATTGGATGACCAAGAAACGCTGTTCACAGTCACCCTCAGCACTACAATTCACAAGATCCTCCCCGCTCACCATCTGCACACACTCCGTCATTATCCGCACCTGCTAGAATTCATCCTCGTTATCACACCCTCTATAAATGCAGTCACCTTCCACCTCACAAGGGTCTGGTCTTGTTGATGTATACTTCACAATTTACCTGACATCTTTCCTGTTACCTACTGTTGTATTTTTTACTTCCTTCGATTAATAACCAACTAGGTAAAAACACTTCTCCCCTAAAAGCTGATCAATAAACAGCCCTTACCTGCAGAATGTCCGGGGTGATCAGTACTATCCAGCTGATCAGTAATACCTAAGGAAGGTCCAGCCACACTCAGTCTGGATTCGTCTCTTGGAGCTCGTAAGGAATTAATATATATTTGTATATATATCTTATATACGATATATATTTATATTCAGGTTTCAGTTAATAGGTTTATATAAAAGTATTCCACTCTGAGACTTGTTTAAAAGAGTTTACAAATTACCAATTATACTGGTATCTTTTAATGACAAAGTTCAGAATAAAAATATTCATACAAAACAGAGGAAAGGAGTCTTCACCAATCGGCAAACTTCTGATACAGGTTTCACACTTTATAATCATCAAAAAGAGGAGGACCTTAGTCATCTCCTTATTTGGTATAAGAAAAGAAAACATACATTGTAAGAGAAAAACAAAAGCTATAGTAAAGATGCACACCTACGCCCCACAGTTTCCTGTTAACCTTTATAATCATATAGCAAGCATAAGAAAACATATAGGTGTCAGTTTCCGACTACATTTTAACCGTTAGCGGTTTTCACACTTTCCTAAACTACAAAGCAATGAATACATATCGGTTGCAACAAGTGCAACGCCTAGCACAGCAGAAAGCGAGTAACTTTTACTCTATTAAACTAATAACCTTTTCAACTCATACATGGCCAGGATGTTCAAAACCACAACAGGAAACCATTTGTTCATTCAGTCACCGGAGAATTTGCAGGCACCTTATTTGTCAAAAGTGTTGCAAGCCCCCCTGTAATGCAGGTTAGATCAGCATGAAAGTTAGTTGAAGCAAAAGATTTTTTAATCAACGACATCAATTTCACATTAATTCTCTGTTGTTGTCTAAGCAACTTAATTATCTCCTTGGCTGTAGGGCTGATACGATGTTGTCCCAGAGTAGCAGCTCTTCGTTTGCGTTGCATTTTTTTCCATCTTGCGGAAGAGCTTGGCTTGTTGTCGTTGGATTCCTTGTTGAATCAAAGCATTCATATCAATTCTAATTTCAGTTAGTCTACGTACGGGTCTGTCGGCAGAGCATACTTTACTTGGATTTGGGCTATCAGGATTTTGGTCCTGATAGGCCGGATACAAAACACCCTCTCTAGCTCTGCGGACAGACCTAGTAAAGGACATATCAATAGGAATTCTATCTACATAACAGTCTATATTGAGTATACCCCTTTTCTCACACCTATATTTCCATTCAATAAAAACATCAAAAACATTATGGTTTTTTCTCAGCAAATTGACTTCATTATAATTTCTCATTGCCTAATAATCTGGATCCAGATGTCTAGCAGTGTCATGGTAAAGGCAAAAACTATCGTCATCTTTCCTCAGACAGTTGTCCAGGATTCCTAGCGAGAACCAGACCCGTTCGATGGTCCCTGGAGAGGCGGCTGCCACTGTTAGGAACTGTCCTAGGGTCATTCCAGACAACTGGAGGTTCCGCTGGATCACTACTGAAGCCACCTATATGACAAAGATGAAGAAAATATAATAGCGAGGCCGAACAGACCAGTCGGTTCGATTACTTTTGTCTCAACCAATTCACTGCCATTCCAGACATCGTACATTTTTTCTATCAGGAGCTCAATCACTTGTAGGACACAGCGAATCCTTTTGCTACCAGGTTGCTGTCTGACATCGGTTCGTCCTACCACGCAAAATTTTATAAACCATGGAATTACATACACCCCATTTCTTTCTTCTAATTTTCTTTCTGTAAACCCGCAGGTTCTTAATTCCTCTAAGGGATCTAAGTCATATTTACAACTCATTATCAGTGCATAATTCCATAGAGCTACATCTTGATTGAACAAATTTTTGATTGTAGTTTGCTTATTCATACATTCTTTGCACCATCTTTGTCCATCAACTAATTCGAAATAAACTTTTTTCACAGATCCTCCACACCCAAAACACAGGTATTTAGATTTGTATCTCTTATGAGTATATTCATCAAGAACCAAGACCTTATCATTTTCATCAATACTGTCTTCACTCTCACAATTTCTCCCCGTAGTACAAGATTGGTAATTGTGGTCAGTTTCCATTTCGGCAAGCTTCGTTAGCAGCATCTGAAATTTAGGCAGATATTGCATCAGAAGTTGCTATAATTAGATCGTTCCCACAATCTCTGCAACATCTTATGGTTCTTTTCACTTTATCCCATCTACTCATTAAGATTATTATTCCCATTAACATTATGTTTTCATGATCTAATATCATTCCAATGGAGAAAACACTCCCCCAATTACCAACCATAAGATTCAAGATTCAAGAGTTTTATTTGTCACATGCACAATTATATAGAGCATATATAACCAGCAGTGAAATGAGAGTCAGGTCCGCTCCATGGACAGTGCAATTATTAAAGAATACAACACAGATGAGAATATACATAACTATAGCTATGAAGGAATTAAATAAAAGTAAACAATAAAAATATAAGAATAAAATANGACCGGACTCAGCGGCGCCATCTTGTTTTTTGGCGCCGCCATCTTGTTTTTCCTCCCAAGACAGCATCTCTGCCATGTTTATACAATAGTAAACACAGTAAATACATCGTGTTAATGAATATTATTGACATCTCGCACCACATCATCAATTCTTGTTTCTTAATTACAGTCAGTACTATATCGGTACCGAATTTAAAAACACTTGAAATAAACAGTGCTATTATTCCTCTGATTTTTAATATCTTAGACCAACCCTCAGAACAAATCATTAAATCACAAACAAAAATGATCTTACTTAAATTTCCCGTTAATATAATTCTACCAAATTGTATTACGCCTACTGCGCTGTGCCACCAGAGATTTGGACTACATCCAGTAAGAAGCATCCAAATAAAATAAATTAAAGAAATACTGACCTGAGGGAAACTACCAGATGTTCCTGGAACATTCTGGAGATCATCCGTAGTCACATTACTTGAGTTAAAATTCCCGTTGGATGCCATTCTAACTTTGTCAAGAATTGTTGTAAGTCAAAAATTCTCAATTTAGAAGCCCCCCGAGATGTTCTCCTAAGAGTAAAAGTCGGTTTGTGGGTGACGAAAATCTAGACAATTAACATATATCTTTTCTTGTTACTCCTCCCATTGTCTTTCAACTTATAGATGAGGTGGAGTTTTATAACAGAGGCACTTTAGACATGCTTCCTTTTCTTACAATTCGTCTCTGCCCACGACTTTGAAAATCTAAGAGTTTCTCAAGGACTTCGAGCTCATTGGTTGGTTTGCTTGATTTTGAGAACCACCTGTGACCTAGAGAGTTACACACACACCTAACCGCAATAAACAGAAGTGCAGTTCCTGTCACTGCTAGGCCTCCGTATAGAGCATACCAACCTATGTTCACAAAGAAGTCTATTACTCCACTAAAAGCTCCATTTGTAACAAAGTCCACTACCGTGGTCGCAGCTTTCTTTATCCCGTTAATTCCTTCCTTGAGGAAAATCCCGGGTTCCTGGTACCAGCGTGGGCCGCCGTTATAAACACCGGATATTTCCCGACTTCTATCACATGTAATATTCTTCATCCAACCTAGACCTAAATAATAATTTTGGTCTCTGGCCTCACACCACTTTATTTTCCAACTTTTTCTCTTGATTAAATCCCTCAGATCATCTATGGCAAGTGCATCTAGATTAGATAACACTGTTTTATGTTTCCCATAAGTAAGATTATATCTAATTAGGCTGTTTTCGCTAATTCTGGCCGGTGCATGGAAAACTTCCCAGTTGTTGTGTTTAACAACATCTCTTATAACTCCTCCAGCACCGTAAGTCATCTCAAACCTATTTGTGACTTTATTCTGACTAAAAGTCCATGGTAACGGAAAAAGGCCATATGCGGAGAAACACAGAACGGCCAACATTTGATTTATGGTTATAGCATCCTGTCCTTCCGCGCAGTTCTTTATAAATTCACCGCATTCTTTTCCTGATAGGCCGTAAATGGCTTCATTATGGTAAATCAGGCTCAATTTATAAATTCCTTTTCAGGGCAGTCGTGGCCTAATGGATAGAGAGTCGGACTTGTAACCCAAAGGTCATGGGTTCGAGTCTCAGGTCCGGCAGGGATTGTCGGTGAGGGGAGTGAATGTCCAGCGCTCTCCCCACCCTCAATACCACGACTGAGGTGAGACCCTTGAGCAAGGCACCGTACCCCCAACTGCTCCCCGGGCGCCGCAGCAATGGCTGCCCACTGCTCCGGGTGTGTGTTCACTGCTGTGTGTGTGCACTTGGATGGGTTAAATGCAGAGCACAAATTCTGAGTATGGGTCACCATACTTGGCCACATGTCACTTCACTCACTCACTTTCACTCACTCACTCACTTTTTTATCTTTCATATTTTTCTGGCCTACTCTCTGTAAATACAACCTCCTTTCTATACTAATTGTTTCATTTGTCCATTTACCAGTTTCGGGATCGATACCGTATACAAAATTATTGCAGTCCATCTTAGTTTCATTTTTGTCACAAAGACTAGAATACGAAAAATCATTGAAGCCGTTTTTGACATACTGGTACTTTTGTCCATTTTTCTTTTTTCCGATAGCCTCTCTAACGCATCTATCCATCTCTTTTGTTTTATCTTCGTAATATTTAATAATCTCGTGTTCGGTTCGTAATGTCTTATTAATTTCCATTTTAACTAAATAGACATCGACTGGCCTTACCCTGTCATCTATCTCCCAAGTCTCCTTTTCCTGATTATATTTAGCTCGGGGTAAATTCATTTTAGCCGTCCATAACCAAGGTAAGGTGTCATTTAACACCGAACCTATTGAGGTAGCATAGTTGTTTTCTTTCTCGATATATTCTCGACTTCCATATCTTATATAACGATCTTTAATGGTGGTCAGTAAAATAAATTCCCCCTCGGGGTTTAAAATTTTACTGGCCTTAATCCAATCATTTACATTGTTGCTTAAGCTATCTTCCCGTCGTTTTATAGTCATAAACCTATTCCTCATTGTTCTTACAACTGATTCTTTACAACTACATCGGTTTATATTCCATGGGTCAAAATCATCCCATATTCTAAATATCCAGCAACAAATATTTAATTCCTCATTACTGCTAATTCTAGTAGTAGATCCAATAAAATAGTTGATAGTTTCATTTCCTTCTAATTGTTCAAAAAAACGATTTGTTTCAAATACTTTAATTTCCTCATCATACCAGTGTTTTATTTTCACTGTGCTTTTAATTTTCGTTTTATGCAGCTTGACCATATAATATAGTGTGCTGTCATTCTTGGTTCTATTATTATCCAACCATTTCCAGAAACCTATAGTTTCATTTTCAATTTTGGTTCTATCTTTTTCACTAGTAACATCATATCCAGATACATTTGTTCGTTCAATTTCTACCTGTGCTATTATTATCCGTCCTGTTATTAATTCTAGTTCTATTAAATAGCTTAATCTTGTTAATCCTAAGAAAAACAATCCAATTAATACCAAATACCATAAAGTTATACTTATCCATTTTAAACAACGTCTCTGTCTCCGAAGTCTTCGGATGCTCTGTTTGGCCGCGTCAAGTTCCCCCGTCAGACTTTCCACGGACACGGCCCTTTTCATCCTGTTGGGCAGAGGTTAGTTCTTAGGCTCTTCAACGAGCCTACGGCTCCTTTTAAAAATGGAGCCTTGCTTCATCATGACAATGTCAGGAGTTATTTTATGTAGTTCAACTTCTAGCCCTCCTATCCAATCAAAATCTGGGTGCGCACACACCAACACATTCATTTTTAGATGCATCACAATTTTGATTTTTTCCTGTGGTTCTTCAGTCACCTGTCCATCACTGTTTACACTGTATGCCAACAGTGTAAACATTTTCACCAATACCCCACACTTTGTGTTCTTCTATATCTTTAACTGGAGCAACTTCTAACTCCTCAAATTTCTCCTTCCTTTTTGCTGTGCGCTTTTCTTTGGTGACATTGGATCTAATCTGACTTCCTCTAAAATCTTTATTATAGTCCGGGCTATTCACCCAGCCTCCTTCTTGCGCTACTTCTATGGCTAGCGAGCCCCAGCTCCTTATTTGCCACTGCAGACCCCTTCTCACATAGGGCCATGCTAATTTTCCTCGGGACCCCACCCTCATGTTCACTTCTGGAAAACATTTCTTTAGGGGTTCCATCCACAGAGTGAGATTCCATCTCATGGATTCACTCTCAGCTGAGGTCAGATCATTATCCCGATCTTTCCTCACAATTTCCCTGACCAATTCTTCCCTTTCTCTTTGGGCTCGGTCTTTGGAATTTCTTGTGTCATTGGGGAAAATTGGGTATCTTGTCTGCAAGAATGCCTTTTTCTCTGACTCTCTCATCCCTATGTAAGGATGCCGAGAGAATCTGGTCACTATCCCCTCTCTGAAAAATCCTAATGGTTTTATAACCCTCAAGGATTCCCACACGGACCTGGAAGACTCCAGCTTCCTGTCCCCTGCCACACATCCTCCACACAGCCTTAGTCTAATACCATCCCAAGTACAAGCACACTTCTCCCCATTTCCAGAGACTCTGTACGAATCAATTCTTATCTTGGGGTGTGTAGTACGACAGCCGGAGCAAAGAAGAGCTCCGCCTATTTCGAAATGGGACTGATTCTGTATCATCCATTCCTTGCCCATTTCCTTTTTCTCTACAGGGGAAATGTTAGGCAAGGCACATGGACGGTCACAGATTACACATAGGTATGGACGAACTATCGTTTCTATGGGTGAGACTGGTTCTCCTGACACACCCTCAACCCTCTCTGGTCCTAACCATAACATTGCCCTTGATCCATGCTTTCCGTGTTCAACCCTTATCAGCCCCCTAGCATTACTGATTTGGATTATCTCATCCATCTTTTCAGTATTTTTTGACTAGGTCTTTATTCGAGTGTCGACCGTTATTTTGTAATTCTACCGTGTTTGGTCCAGTGATCGATTTGACCGTATCCACTGTCCCTAAACCTTCAGTAAAACGGCCTACCTTCTTAAAATTACGGTGTCTCCTGGTCGGAATCTCGAATTCTCCTTTACTTCCTTCTTTTTCGATTCCTTCATAATGCACCTGTTGAGATTCGAGAGACACTTATCAATAAGAGTATCCCATTCTCCCAATTCCTTATTTTTACTAAACCATTCCTTCACTTCGCGAATTGCGCGTTCTGCAATAGAGTTGGTTTCCGGACGATAGGCTATGGACTTAACTAAAATTATTTTATTTTCCTTACAAAAGTTACTAATCAAGTTTCCACTAATATTCCGTGCTCCGTCCGCTCTAATGTTCTCCATTTTCCCTTCATATCTAATCCATTCCTTTAGACATTTAATTACATTTTCTTCCGTTGCTGTACACATGGGCCATATCATCTTTTGTTTAGTACAGTTATCAATAGCTAAAAGGAAATAACAATTTCCTAGCTTAGTTTTTGGATACAGAGGACCAGCAAAGTCTAAGCTCACTTCTTGTTTCCGGTATTCATGAGGTAACTCGCTGTCTGGGGCCCCTTTTGCGGTCATGAACTTCCTGCACACTCTGCACTCTTGTTTGACTTCTCTATATCTCCTCCTCCAATTGGGTATGCTTAAGTTTCTCAACCTAAGTTCCAATTGAATCATATTACAACTTGGATGATTTAACTCATCGTGGAGTTTCTCAAACAATTCAGTGATACCTTGTAACTGGACCCTCCCTATAAGGCGGTCGATTTCTCTATTTCCTGCGGCCGATTCGGTTTCCTGGGGGGTGTGGCTAACTTGGTGATAACAATGACACGTCACTTCCTGTAATAGTGCAGCTATTTTTTGCCATTGTTCTCGGTGTGCCATGGGCTTGTTTTTAGCAGTGTGGAAGCCATTGGCTTGCCATGTCTCTAGCCCCCCCTTGATACCTCCTACCACATATTCTGAATCACATATCAAAACCACTTCCTTGTGACCCAGTTCCACAGCTTTCTCTAGAGCTTTTACGACAGCCATAACTTCTGCCAACTGAGCTGTCCCTTCAATCTCCTGACACTGGGAAGTGATCAGCTGTCCATCCTTTTTGACTAAATAACCCCACTTGACCTTTCCTGCCCTTTCACTTCCATCAGTAAAGTATTTTGGCAGGTGTTGATGTTTATCATGGTATTTAGTCATTTTTTCTTTACGTTTCATTTTAATCATACACCACTCTAGTTGATTATCCCCTAGGACCAAATTCCACTGATTCCACCTGTGTGTATGGATTACTGCCATATTCATGACTAAATTTTTCTTTAACCTCGCAAGCTCACCAGCCATCGATGATATGATTATTGGCTGCTCTTTTGCAACTGCCTTTAACTGCAATAATCATTTTGTCACTGCGGCTAAAACTCGCTCGGACCATTCGGGTCATATTTAGTCATAGAGGGCTCTTGCATATGAGTTAAAAAGGCGATAGGTGCTTTTCCATCCCTATTAAAAACTGTTAGGGTCACCTCATCTCCTTCCTCATGTACATTAACTTCTAACTTTACCGTTTCATCTCGCCGTTCGAGCTCTCCACTGTCTAGAGCCATACTGATCAATTTCAGTCTAGCTGTCTCCATCGCTTCTGTCCACTGCCACTTTCCCTCTCTAGTTCCTTGATATAATATTTTAGCTTCCCTAGAATATTTAGGAATCAGCTCTCTAATAAAATTCAGTGTTCCTAGCAGGGATTGTAGCTGCTTTCTAGATTTAGGAGGGCCTGACCTCTCCATTTCCTCTAGCTTTTGTCTCGTATTAGTTGTTAGGGCTTTTGTGTCTCTTCCTAGTTTAAATCCTAAGAAATCCACTTCACTTTTCCCTATCTCCATCTTCTTCAGGCTAGGTTTCAAACCTGCTTTGGTTATTCTGTCTAGCGTCTGACCTAACACTCTCATGTGTTCTTCCTCTGTTTCAGTGGCTATCAAAATATCGTCAATGTATACTGTGACTGGTAACCCAGCTAGGGTCTCAATCATCATGCTCTGAAAAACATTTGGTGAATTTTTGTAGCCCTGTGGTAATCTCGTATACACATATTGCTCACCTTGGTATGTAAAAGCTGTCTTTCCCTGACTCTCTTTGGCTAATGGAATACTCCAGAAACCATTTGCGAGATCAATCTTAGAAAGATATTTCTTTTCTTTTCCGACCTCAGCGCTCGCTTCACTGCAGTTAATCAGATACCTGGTATCTGGTACAGTTACTTTGTTCAAGGCTTTATAGTTGGTTACTAAGCGAAAATCTCCCGTCGGCTTGGCCACAGCCTGTATCGGGGCGTTAGTGACTGCTGATTCATTTTTATCCAATTTTCTAATAATCCCTTGCTCGGTCAATTCTTTGATAGTTATGCCTATCTCTTTCTCAGCTTTGCAATTGATTTTGTACTGCCGCTGTGGGGGCGGAATTCCCCCTTGAATTACATGTTAAAATTTTGATTGAACTCTCCCACAATCATTTTTACTTCTAGAATAGCTGTCAATATATTTTCTTAGCATTATTTCCAGCTCCCCCTTTTTATTCAATTCGGACTCATTAACAATTCTTTTTATTTCATTGTCTCTGTCGACTACTCCTAATTTTCCTATTGTTACCAAATCTCCGGGGCTGAGTAGATTTTCATTTCCTATGACTACTTTAATTTTCTCTTTTTCCTATACGTCTTTCTTTCTTACGTTTCCATCAAAATCCTGCACTTTAATCTCACCCATCAATTCACCGTGTCTTTCCGACTGTTTTATAACTGAAATGTCGGCACCTGTGTCAACGCGAAATGTGGTTTCGTCATACGTTTTATACAATTTCTTATCTTTCTCGATGGTGTTTAACAGTGCAGTTTTCAGGGGAGCCGAATTGACCTATTCGTCTATTTCCTCGGCCTTCTTTCTTTTACGTTTGACCTTTTTAGGTTTCACTTCTTCAACTTCTACTCGTGTCTCTACTACTTTATTCATGCCGATTTTTGCACTGGGTTTGTTTTTCCCTCTTTCTGCTACCGCTTGAGCTCTTTCATCCTGTCTCATTTTGGCCCATTTTTCTGGGCTTATATATGTACTCTTCTCTTTATGTTCATTCTTATTCATTCTGGGCCTGGACTGTTCTCTATACCTGTTGTTTTCATAAGGTTGTTTTTTTTTTAGGACTAATTTTTCTCCCTCGATCTACACCTGGTTTCCCCTTGTGGTTTACTCTGCGCTCAAGATGTGGTGGGGGCCTACTTTCTGTCTCATGACGGTTATATGGCTTCCTGTCACGGCCTGATCTTCTATTTTGATCTTTTGACTTGGCTGGTTTGTTATGGGCCTTTTCTCTGTCTGCCTGAATTAATTCTGTCTTCCGATCATATCGGATCAGGGCTCGTTCTAATTCTTCTGGAAGTGTTTCAGGACCATACAAAAGGAATTCTCTAGCTCCCACCAAAGCTCCTCTCTTAACACCACGAAAGATCAATTTCAAAATGCCTTCAACCCCCCTCTCGGCGATTTCCTGACAAGCTGATAAAGAACCAACAGCAAACCATTTCTCTTCAAACTGCTTCTGTTCAACTTCCTCTTTATCAGTGGGAATTAAACCTTCAAGGGTTTGGGCCAACTTTTGCCCCCCGTGAATTCCAAATTCAGCCAGAATGTGAGAGTCTATAGACTCCCCTGAGATTCTCATCTGTTCTCCATAGCGAACTAACTCTCTGACTTTTCCCTTCACAGTGGTATTTTTTAGTTTGGCCTTTTTAAGCATTTTCATTTCTTGATCTCTTTGCATTAACTCTTCAAGAGTCGCTTTAGGTCTAACTGCACTGACCTCGCCAGCTAGTTGGGGGCGTCTCTGATTATTATTTGGCGCTTTGGACCTCTGACCTGGTGTTCCCAGGTGCAGGGCCTCTAAGTGTTGATTCAGCTCACTGACTCCAGCTGGCGGGTCTACATCAGAGTCAGGTTGATCATCTGACTCGACTGTTTTTTCCCTAAATCTCAGCCTTCTTGGAGTCGAGGGCCTTCTGACTGGAGTCGGGGCACTTTCTCTCCTCACTAATACCCGTTCTTCCTCCTCTGAGTCTGTCTGATCCTCGCTACTTGAATCACTAGTCGTGTCGTCACTGTCAGCTGCTGCATCTGAGTAATATTCATCATACCTCTCTTTCCCCACAGCATCTCTAATTATTCTTTCTAGGGCTGCCCTATTAGTCAGATCCTTTTGTGCTAAGATTGCCCTTTTTGCCCTCTGCGTCAATGTGGTGTCAGCAAGTATTTCTACAGCATTGCCACCATTGAGCAGACTCCATACCTGGCCACATGTTATTCCTGGCACATACTGTTCATCCCATAAATCTTCCTTAACTAAAAGAGTATCTTTTTTCCTATTCTTAGCATGAGTGGGCCTATAGGACCCCTGTCCTATTCTAAAGGTCTCATAACTCTCTCCTAGCCTCAACTTTGGAAAAGGATTTTCCACTTGCTCCTTTTTCCCTCTGGAAGTTTTTACTCGTCTTAGTATTGGCCATTGTGGATCTGGCACATATTCTAGGGCGTCTGCTCTAAGCTTGGATGTTTCTTCTCTCAGCCTAACCTTCTGTTCTGACCCTCTCTCGCCAGATTTAATATTTTCATTCACCGCTTTTGTTATGTTTCTCAATACGGTGGGATTTGGATGGCAGATCATCCACAGCTTAGGCCAATCAGTCTGATGCGTCTTTCTTAATAATTCTGTTATTAGGGAGGCCCCTGTTTCGGTTTCATCGAAGCCAAATTCCTCGCCTAATATTATTGGCATGGCTACGGAGCGATATTTATTTTCTCTAGCCACGGCACAGATTTTATCTAAGATAATATCTACGATCATGACCGTTCGTAACTGTTCTTCTAGTTCAATGCCATTGCCTTTTTCATGTCCGACGACATGCAATACAGGTTTTCCATTAGGTACACCTTGTCTCTGCAGAATTACATCTCCTATAAATAGAGGACTCTGCCTACTCTGTAATAGCTTATTTGACTCATCTTGGAACTCTTGTCCTGCCCGTCCTTTAAGGGCGGCAGCGACCCCAGTTTCTTGTCTAAGAAGCTTATTAGTCGGGTTAACAAGTAAGTCAGATTCTTCTTCTTGTTCTAACCGGCCTTCTCTAAGAATAATTAAATTCGTCCCTTTTCCAAAATATATTCTTAGCGGTTCTTCCTCCTCTGAGGAGGATTCCTCACTCGGACTTTCGGGGTTTTCGACAGGAGCGCTAGGATCAGGAGCGTCTTCGTGCTCATCTCTATGAGGCACGAAACTAAGGGCAACTGAGCCCCTCTCTGACTCATCTTCTAAGTCATTGGGAGTGAGGTCAGTCCAACTCCTCGTTGGAACATTTCTCACCTGACTCCCATTCTCATCGAATAATCTGACTTTAGGGAATCCATCTTTGCCTCCTTTGTTGGAGTAGATGAATGGGGGAACCTCTGTTCCTTCCCGTTGTCTGATATTCACTACGGAAGCAGCTGTCCTTACCTCTTCCCAAGGGATTTGACCGTACCCACACCTACACTGCGTGGAATTAACCCATTCTAGTTTTCCTCCTGTGTCTTCAGGGACTAGATCTATGGTTATCATTTGAGCGGACAAAATACCCTTTTCTTATTTCACTATCAAAAAACGTTTTTTGTTTTGACACAACTCATTCTCCTCGAGAGTCTCTGAGCTATCTGTCTCTCATTTTTACAGGTCTTCACTCGAGCCTGCGCACGCTTACACACAGCTCCCCTGAGCTGGTGTCTGTGGGTTGTAGTTCCTCTGAACCCTCAAACCCATCTGCAGTTCCTCTGAACTGTGACCCAGTTCCCCTACTGAGGTAACACACTGTCGCCTCTTCCCTGCGTAGTGAACTGTCTTTTTCGGCTGTGGTATGTGGGCATTACCCACTCCTCATTCTATTAACCCTGAATACTCATTCCTTATCTTCGAGCCCCAAATGTTGGGCGCCATGTTGTATTTTTTTACTTCCTTCGATTAATAACCAACTAGGTAAAAACACTTCTCCCCTAAAAGCTGATCAATAAACAGCCCTTAGCTGCAGAATGTCCGGGGTGATCAGTACTATCCAGCTGATCAGTAATACCTAAGGAAGGTCCAGCCACACTCAGTCTGGATTCGTCTCTTGGAGCTCGTAAGGAATTAATATATATTTGTATATATATCTTATATACGATATATATTTATATTCAGGTTTCAGTTAATAGGTTTATATAAAAGTATTCCACTCTGAGACTTGTTTAAAAGAGTTTACAAATTACCAATTATACTGGTATCTTTTAATGACAAAGTTCAGAATAAAAATATTCATACAAAACAGAGGAAAGGAGTCTTCACCAATCGGCAAACTTCAGATACAGGTTTCACACTTTATAATCATCAAAAAGAGGAGGACCGTAGTCATCTCCTTATTTGGTATAAGAAAAGAAAACATACATTGTAAGAGAAAAAATAAAAGCTATAGTAAAGATGCACACCTACGCCCCACAGTTTCCTGTTAACCTTTATAATCATATAGCAAGCAAAAGAAAACATATAGGTGTCAGTTTCCGACTACATTTTAACCTTTAGCGGTTTTCACACTTTCCTAAACTACAAAGCAATGAATACATATCGGTTGCAACAAGTGCAACGCCTAGCACAGCAGAAAGCGAGTAACTTTTACTCTATTAAACTAATAACCTTTTCAACTCATACATGGCCCGGATGTTCAAAACCACAACAGGAAACCATTTGTTCATTCAGTCAGACACCGGAGAATTTGCAGGCACCTTATTTGTCAAAAGTGTTGCAAGCCCCCCTATAATGCAGGTTAGATCAGCATGAAAGTTAGTTGAAGCAAAAGATTTTTTAATCAACGACATCAATTTCACATTAATTCTCTGTTGTTGTCTAAGCAACTTAATTATCTCCTTGGCTGTAGGGCTGATACGATGTTGTCCCAGGGTAGCAGCTCTTCGTTTGCGTTGCCTTTTTCTCCATCTTGCGGAAGAGCTTGGCTTGTTGTCGTTGGATTCCTTGTTGAATCAAAGCATTCATATCAATTCTAAGTTCAGTTAGTCTACGTACGGGTCTGTCGGCAGAGCATACTTTACTTGGATTTGGGCTATCAGGATTTTGGTCCTGATAGGCCGGATACAAAACACTACCTCTGATCATCATGCCGTCTTCAGTCTTCCAGTCAGGTTCCTCTGAATATCCGCTCCCATCTCAGCTTCCTGCAAGTATCCAAAATGAACTGTTACCATCCTGCAATCCTGTCTGCAACTACTCATCAGTTTACCTGTTCTCCTTACCTGCCACTTCAGTAAACCTGCTAAATAAATACTACCTATAATTATCACTATCTTACACTGTTGTGTTCTTCTGTGTTTTGACACAGACCCATGCTGGACGCAGGAGAAATACATAAATCCGTGCTATGGATAGATGGGTCCTCATTCGCCATTGGCAGAGTGGAGGAAAATACCATCGCCATCACTTTACACTGGTCATGCAACCAGCCCCTGACCATCATTCAGAGTCTCGTCCATGGCCACGATGCCCGAGTCTTCACCCAAGATGGCCGCCATGCCAGAGACTGAAATCTCAGAGTCCGTTCCAGTGTGTAAAATTTTAGAGTCAGTATGTGAAATATCCCATTCTGTTCCAATGAGTCATTTTCATCAGTTTGTTCCCGTGAGAGAAGTTCATCTTCATCCATCTGTTCCCATGAGAGAAGTTCATCTTCATCCGTCTGTTCCCGTGAGAGAAATTGCCTCTTTGAGCACTGAAAAGTGCTCTTCAAAATACACCTGTGTTGGCATCCCCTGACTTCACAAAAGGTTTTAAAGTCCAGACAGACGCCAGTGATGTCGGGTTAGGAGTTGTGTTGACTCAGGATCATGATGGAGCTGAACATGTTATTGCTTATGCTTCGAGACTTCTACATGGGGCTGAGAAGTCCTATTCCACGCCCGAAAAAGAATGTCTGGCAGTGATTTGGGCAGTCGAGAAGTGGAAACAGTATCTGGAAGGGAAACATTTTGAAGTATTTACAGATCATGCTGCTCTTACGTGGGTGTTCAATCATCCCCGACCAACTTCTCGACTGACTAGGTGGGCTTTGAGGTTACAAAGCTTTGACTTCACCGTTAAATATCGGAAGGGCCAATGTAATGTAGTACTGTTGTGGTTTTCTTTATGTGAAAAAATCACTTCTTAAATATCTTTAATTCCAGAAGTTTTACTTTATTGCAATAAAGGAGCAGCTAGGAGACCTAGGACAGCCTCAGAGACAGCTGCTGAATTTCTGTCCAGGTCTCCTTATATATTCAGGCACACGCCCTTACACATCCTATAGATATTATTGGAAATGTCCTTTTACAGTCTTCAGCTTGGAATTTTCCATAGTGTACAGCAACCTTTTCTGGAAACACATGTACAGACGTAATGCTATCATGTTCTCAGTACAGCGTGTTCAGCCCTACACACATGTGAGTTTATGATTTTAATGGTAGAATAAAGCACATCATATTTACTATAGTATACTAACTTTTCACCATACAAATACTTCTTCATTAGTTCAAATGAAAATTCAGTCATTAATTACTCACCCTCATGTCGTTCTACAGCCGTAAGACCTTCATTCATCTTCAGAACACAAATTAAGATATTTTTGATCAAATCCGATGGCTCGGTGGCATTGCTATTGAGAGCAATGCCACCGAACCTCTTAAAGGATTATTCCACTTTCAAATAAAATTTTCCTGATAATTTACTCACCCCCATGTCATTCAAGATGTTCATGTCTTTCTTTCTTCAGTCGAAAAGAAATTAATGTTTTTAATGAAAACATTATTAGTCGTCTGGTATTGTTTAACCTCCTAAGACCCGAGACTTGGTTAGGCTTGCATTTTAGATTTCTTCTAGCTATTTGGGGTTAGGAGGAACCAATAAATATAATAACCAGATATTATCTTTGAACATGAAGGTCTTTTTGAAAAAAATTATGTCCACATATGTGGACACTCGGTCTGTATACACAAAAAAACAATCAAGACACCATTGTGTAACAAAGTGCAAATCTCGTTTATTTACAGCCTGAGCACTGTGCCTGAACATTTTCCAGTGTTACTGTTGCATTTATAATTCAAAGTCGACCACAAACAAAGTTTTTCATGCCAACTGGATTGGGCTTCATTGGCAGATATTGTCGATAAGGACAGGCTCCTGTAAATGGTACCAAATGATAAATGGTATCATTTGCTCATCAATGGAAACGCTCTTGGGTCATGCCTGAGACCTGCAGCCTTTCAGAATGTGGTCAAGAAATGGCCTTACTTTCCAGAATTTGTCACAATCACCCAGGTCTTCTGGAATG
>RJVU01019022.1:714259-747974 GCA_003731715.1 Anabarilius grahami
TTAAAGCCCTTTGAAGCTGCACTGAAACTGACATTTTGACCTTCAACCGTCTGGAGTCCATTGAAGTCCTGACTAATCCTTTAAAATCCATAAAGGTGCTAAAAACATATTTGAATCAGTTCATGTGAGTTCAGTGGTTCTACCTTAATATTATAAAGCGACAAGAATACTTTTTGTGTGCCAAAAAAACAAAATAATGACCTTTAAACAATATCTATATGGGCCGATTTTAAAACACTGCTTCATGAATCTTCTGAGCTTTATGAATGTTTTGTTTTGAATTATTGATTTGGATCTCCTATCAAACGGCTAAACTGTTGAAATCACGTGACTTTGGTGCTCCAGTTCACTGATTCGATTCATCAAGCTTCATGAAGCAGTGTTTTGAAATCGGCCCTTCACTAGATATTGTTGAAAAGTCATTATTTTGTGTGGTGTTTTTGGTACACAAAAAGTATTATTATCGCTTAATAATATTAAGAACCACTGAACTCACATGAACTGTTTCAAATATGTATTAGTACCTTCATGGATCTTGAGAGTTTGAATGTCATTGCTGGCTATGCAGGCCTCACTGAGCCATCAGATTTAAACGACAGTATCTTAATTTGTGTTCTGAAGATGAACGAACATCTTACAGGTGCAGAACGACATGAGAGTGATTAATTAATGACATTATTTAAATTTTTGGGTGAACTAACCTTTTAATGAAAAATGTATTTCAGTATTAGTTACCTGTGACCTTAATGTAAAGTGGACACTTGTGAACATGTTAGTCATTAACACCTTTTTAAACCCTTTATAAAGGGAACCTTAATGTAAAGTGTTACCTTCATGTCTATATAGATATCTATAAATATAATCAAATGTAAAATAACACTGCATAGTATTCACTTTTCAAAATTAAATATAGACTAATCCTTATTAAAGGAACAAAAGTCAAAAGTTAGTAATTTTCTCTTTTTCTTTTGTTTGCTTAACATTAATGTGCATAATAATGTTTCATAAAAGATACACTGAAGAGTGACAAGGAAGAAATAAAATCAACATACAGTACACAATATACATACAGTATACACAAGCAAGAGTTTGATGTTAGTCTCCAGCAGCGCAGCAGCTCCAGACAAACAATGACACTCAAAACTGTCCTGTTACTAGAGCTAACATTAAAACAACAGCAATACAGCATATCTTGCTTCTGGGAGGCAAAGCAAAACCAGTGTTCCTCACGTATGGAGCAGGAACAACACAACCTCAGGGTCTGTTTTCAAGCCTTCCCGCTTATGTCTCTCCAGCATTGGAAAGCTTTTTCTGATGTTAACGAGGGTCTTGCCTGATCATTACCCTTCTTTTCCCAGTGATATTCCTCTGAGACATCTTTCTTCAAATCTCTCTCTTGCTCACTCTCTCTCCTCAAAGGTGTATTCACTTTTGTTGCACTACTTTGGGGCTTGTATTTTTAATATAGTCTTGCTTAGTTTTTTAATAGGAAATACTCTACCTGTCAATTTAGAAATGTTATAATTATTGATAGGTGATAGAATGTTTAATCATTTGACATTTTAGTGACATCGGACAGGGTTCTACTCAGTTCTTTTGCATACTGTTTTTGTATAATGTAAATTGATGTACAAACAATTATTTCCTTTTCCTTTAATCAGATAAAAAAAAGCCGGTCGGCTGTTGACAACAATCAAAAAATGGCAATAGAAAGCACAAAAAGCAAAGATTTTGCACACATTATAAAGGACAACTGGAGCAGAAAAATAGCCAGTGGAAGCAATGAAAAACTGCCCATATTTAAACTCCGCCTGTCTGAAACATGGAAGAACAGAGACGGATTCTGCAGAAGAAGCACATTTGGGACAGAACACATCAAGAAAATGAACAAGACCATCATGATGATCGGAGCCACAGGTTCAGGAAAAACCACTCTAATTAACAGCATGATCAACTACATTCTGGGAGTGAAATGGGAAGATGACTTCCGGTTTGTGCTGATAGATGAAGGGAAGCAGAAATCCCAGGCTGAAAGTCAGACTTCAGAGATCACGGCTTATCAAATCAATCACATGGATGGATTCAAGATTCCACATTCTCTGACCATAGTGGATACACCAGGCTTCGGTGATACCAGAGGAATCTCACATGACCAGAAGATCACAAAGCAGATTCAGGAGTTCTTTTCAGCCTGTGGAGGGATCGACCGCATTGATGCCGTGTGTTTTGTAGTCCAGGCTTCACTTGCCCGTCTGACGCACACACAGAAATACATCTTTGACTCCATTCTTTCCATATTTGGGAAGGATATTGCTGAAAACATCCTTGTGCTGGTCACCTTTGCAGATGGGAAAACACCTCCTGTTCTCGAGGCCATCAAAGTGTCTAAGGTGCCCTGTGCTAAAAATAAGTCTGGAGAGCCTCTTCACTTCAAGTTCAACAACTCTGCTGTGTTTGCTACCAATAAATCTGCAGAGGATGAGGACTCTGACTGTAATCAATCTGCAGAGGATGAGGACTCTGATGGTGAGAACTTTGACCAAATGTTCTGGAAGATGGGATTTTCCAGCATGAGAAAATTCTTCACATCCCTTAGAAAGATGGAAACCAAGAGCTTGTCTCTGACACGGGAGGTCCTAAAAGAGCGACAGCAGCTGGAAGTGCTTGTGGAAGGTCTCCAGCCCCAAATCAATGCTGGTCTGACAAAACTGGATGAAATCAAGAAGACAAGAGCAGCTCTGGAGCAGCACAAGGCTGAGATGGATGCAAACAAGGATTTTGAATACGAATTTGAAGTAAATGACCCAAAACAGACTGAAATTAACAACGGCTACTTCTTAACCAACTGCCAAACTTGTCGCTTCACATGTCATGAAACATGTGCTTATGCAAGTGACAGTGATAAATATTACTGCGTGGCCATGACAGATGGAAAGTGTAAGGTGTGTCCTGGAAAGTGTGCTTGGAATGTGCACTTCAATCAGAAATACAAATGGACTTATGTCCCAGAAAAGAAACAGGGAACCTATCAGGATTTAAAAAAGAGATTTGAGGCTGCACATGGACAGGTCATGTCAAAAGAAAAGATCTTTGAAGAACTTGAAAAGGAGTTTCAGGTTGTCCAGGATATTGTGACTGGACTGATTGAAGAATCTCAAATGTCTTTGGAGCGACTGCAGGAAATCGCCCTCAAGCCCAATCCTCTGTCCACCCCTGACTACATCGATCTGATGATTGAGTCTGAGAAACAAGAAGCCAAGCCTGGATTTAAAGATCGCATTCAGTCTTTGATGGAGGTCAGGGAGAAGGCAGAGATCATCAGTCAGGTTTCCACAGGAGGAGTGCTTCCAGAGGATTGGAAACGGTACAAACCTGCAACAAGAAAAAAAGAATCATCCTTTAATCCAACGGTCCTGTTCAATAAGTTTACGAATTATGTAAGCACTACATTTAAGTAAAACATTAACCTTTTATCTGCTCTTACCACAGCTATAAACAAGTACATTTGGTTTTGTGGTAAGATGCTCTGCATGCATTAAAAATACTTCAGCTTAAAAATATTTCAGCTTAAAAATGGGCTTCATCTTCATTCTTTGTATGATCTATGATACATACCTGCATGATTCTGCCTAACAGCTTGTTACATGAAAAAAGTGAAAATCTTCTAAAACTGATTTATAATATATTGAATGAACTGAATATGTTATGTGTCACAAATGAGCAGATTGTATCATAATGTTCTCATTCACTGTCCCTTGCTGGTGGAACGATCTTCCTGCCTTCATCCGGAATGCTGAATCCCTGGCAATATTCAAAAGACAGCTGAAAACTCATCTCTTTCGTGAGCACTTAACCTCATCTTAAAAAAAAAAAAACTTCTTATACCTATCCTTTCACTTCCTCTAATCCCTCTCTATTGTAGCTTATGATACTCTGAGCACTGCCTATAACTTGTATTGTGAGCACTTCTTGTCTATTTGCCTCGTCATAACGACTCGCTTGTTGTATTCCTCACTTGTAAGTCGCTTTGGATAAAAGCGTCTGCCAAATGAATAAATGTACATGTAAATGTTGTTTTGGGATGATGTAATTTTACTTTCATTTACACTAGTCATTCATTTTGCATGAATAAAAAAAAAAAGCAAGCAAGTTAACAATCATTGTGTGTTGCCAATAAAGACATTTAAAATGTAAAATTTCACTTTTGGTGTTTCTTTTTTGTTAAACAGTCAGGACATTTCTCATACCTTAACTTATGCTAATGATACAAACAGAAATCATTACAATCATTACATTCACACAAACTTGCCAAATATACAAGTAGCAAATACTAGAACAAAGAAGTAGGAAAATACAAGGGAAAAAATGATTTTCTGGTACACATTAGGTTGTCTGCTGATGTTGAACTCACTGAAGTCACATAAAAAATGAGGCCCATTTAATCATGGAACTTGTCATGATGCATAATCTATTGCTACATTGTTAGCCGACACAAGAACAATACGACATACACTAGTAACATACACTCACCTAAAGGATTATTAGGAACACCATACTAATACTGTGTTTGACCCCCTTTCGCCTTCAGAACTGCCTTAATTCTACGTGGCATTGATTCAACAAGGTGCTGAAAGCATTCTTTAGAAATGTTGGCCCATATTGATAGGATAGCATCTTGCAGTTGATGGAGATTTATGGGATGCACATCCAGGGCACGAAGCTCCCGTTCCACCACATCCCAAAGATGCTCTATTGGGTTGAGATCTGGTGACTGTGGGGGCCATTTTAGTACAGTGAACTCATTGTCATGTTCAAGAAACCAATTTGAAATGATTCGAGCTTTGTGACATGGTGCATTATCCTGCTGGAAGTAGCCATCAGAGGATGGGTACATGGTGGTCATAAAGGGATGGACATGGTCAGAAACAATGCTCAGGTAGGCCGTGGCATTTAAACGATGCCCAATTGGCACTAAGGGGCCTAAAGTGTGCCAAGAAAACATCCCCCACACCATTACACCACCACCACCAGCCTGCACAGTGGTAACAAGGCATGATGGATCCATGTTCTCATTCTGTTTACGCCAAATTCTGACTCTACCATCTGAATGTCTCAACAGAAATCGAGACTCATCAGACCAGGCAACATTTTTCCAGTCTTCAACTGTCCAAATTTGGTGAGCTCGTGCAAATTGTAGCCTCTTTTTCCTATTTGTAGTGGAGATGAGTGGTACCCGGTGGGGTCTTCTGCTGTTGTAGCCCATCTGCCTCAAGGTTGTGCATGTTGTGGCTTCACAAATGCTTTGCTGCATACCTCGGTTGTAACTTGTGTTTATTTCAGTCAAAGTTGCTCTTCTATCAGCTTGAATCAGTCGGCCCATTCTCCTCTGACCTTTAGCATCAACAAGGCATTTTCGCCCACAGGACTGCCGCATGCTGGATGTTTTTCCCTTTTCACACCATTCTTTGTAAACCCTAGAAATGGTTGTGCGTGTAAATCCCAGTAACTGAGCAGATTGTGAAATACTCAGACCGACCCGTCTGGCACCAACAACCATGCCAGGCTCAAAATTGCTTAAATCACCTTTCTTTCCCATTCTGACATTCAGTTTGGAGTTCAGGAGATTGTCTTGACCAGGACCACACCCCTAAATGCATTGAAGCAACTGCCATGTGATTGGTTGATTAGATAATTGCATTAATGAGAAATTGAACAGGTGTTCCTAATAATCCTTTAGGTGAGTGTACATACTCATTATAGCATCAATATTGATTCAGTCCAGGGCCTGTCTTTTTTGACTTGCCACCCAAGAAGCAGCAACATTTAAGAAATTAGAAGTAAATCAACTAAATTAACTCCCCCACCATGTAATAACTAAACCATGCCTTTATTCATTTATTTTTTCATATATGAAATCAGTCTACATAATAACTAAAATTAACCAAAATTAAACAAACACAGACACACTCTACGAGCAGTGGCATACCTCTGAGATTGCTCTTTAAAAGTGTCTCAATGTTGAACACGCAACCGTGTCATAGCAGTGGGGCTGTTTACATGGCTAGCTGACCACCACACATGTTTTGGCACATAAACGGCTGAGCCTGGGTAAATTTCAAGCTGTAGGGGGAGAACAAGCATGTATTAGACATTGTGTTGTGTTGACGTTCCCAGTCAAAAATGACCAGCCTGCAAACAATTGCTGATAAATCTCTCATTATGCTACCTTATCATCAAATATTGGATTCATTCTTTTAGTCAGCTTGTTTTCTTTCAGTAGGACAGGTTTTGTATTCATTTTTGAAACTGATTGATCATAGGACTCATTGATCTGAGCCTCACTTATTTGAGGATAAAGTTAATCTCTGTGCAAAAGAAAGCCTGTAATACTCAAAATGGCTAATTTATGTACATGAGCGGTTATTGTATGTGTGCGGATGCACGAGTATGCATGTATCGACAAATGCTCCGGTCCTGCCGTCTAGACCCCTAAAGATGACATCTCGTCTGAACGGCAGGGCATACGCTGCTGCAGGTCAGGCTGGCGCGGCTTTGCACTCTATGGCGGTGTTGCAAGCCTACCAGGCCGATCTGCTGAAGTATCTGGATCAGGGGCAGGGTTTGTCCCCTGATGCGGTAGCTGAGCTGCGCCGCACTACAGATCTTGCTCTCCGGGCCAACAAGCAGACGGCCGCCTCGATTGGGAGATCGATGGCGGCCATGGTGGCCATGGAGAGACATCTGTGGTTGAACATGGCGGACATCGGAGAGAAAGAGAAGGGCTTTCTCCTCGATGCCCCGGTCTCGCCTTCTGAACTTTCCGGCGTTTCCGTTGAGACGGTCGTTGGGAAGTTCAAGAACTGTATACAGCTCAGATCCGATTCTGGGCCCAGACAGCCAGGAGGCCCTGGCCCGTCTCGAGTTGAGGCTCAGAGACAGGGCCAGCGATCCAGTGTTGCCGCTCGAGCGCCTCCTCCTCTGCGGAGTAAGTCACAAAAGCAGCGGGATACGAGGAAGCAAGACTTGAGAGAGGTGATCGAGCACAGGTGCCAGCAGCGCAGGTAATCGATCTCCTCTCTGGCGGGGGTACATTACATCTACCCTCGCCCCTCTTCCTCGGCCTCCCGGGAGTTTTTAATTATTCTGCATGTTCAGCAGACACCTTTGAACGGTCAGGCTGATGGCTGGGCCCATGATGAATTTTTTCTCTGACGGCCCGCCTTCTGGCTTGATAGTGAAAGGGTTCTTTGGCTTAGAACCTGGATTCTTTCCTTTCATCAAAATCATTCAATTAGATTCAATTCACATTTATTTGTATAGCGCTTTTCATGATACATATCATTTCAAAGCAGCTTTACAGAGAATGCATTTCAACATTACAATTTAAAGAATGCAGTTAGCAAATAATGTAATAATTTAGGCAATTCATTTGCAATCACTGTTAGCAGTTTAACTGAAGGTAGAAGCCATGAGCTCCTGGAAAAATGAATTACATTAACAATAATTAGGATATAGAAATTGGGCAATGTGCATGTTGAGCCAGATGATTGCGTCTTCTGAAGTCCTCGCAGGAGTTGGCGCCGTCTCTTCACAGGTGTTGGTCATCTGAGGTCTTCTTAAGAGGCTGGATCCAAACTGAAGAGGATGTCCTCTCTAGTCACCTTGGGACGGGTGTCCCGAGGTAAAACAGAAAAGCAAATGGAGAATAATTAGCGTAGCTGCTGTTCTTAGCACTAAGCAAAGATAGTCATGTGCAATTGATCTGGTATGAGATGCATTATGTGAATGCTTGGCTAAAGAGATGCGTCTTTAATCTAGATTTAAACTGGGTTAGCGAGTCTGAGCCCCTAACATTATCAGGAAGGCTATTCCAGAGTTTCGGAGCCAAATGTGAAAACGCTCTCCCTCCTTTAGTGGATAAGCTATCCTAGGTACAACCAGAAATCCAGAGTTTTGTGATCTTAAAGAGCGTGAAGGATTGTAGGGCGATAGAAGATCAGTTAAGTACACAGGAGCTAAACCATTTAGAGCCTTATAGGTCATTAGGAATACTTTATAATCGATACGGAACTTAATGGGTAACCAGTGTAGAGATGATAAAATTGGTGTTATATGATCATATTTTCTTGATCTGGTAAGAACTCTAGCAGCTGCATTTTGTACTAATTGTAGCTTATTTATTGAGGAAGCAGGACAACCAGCTAATAATGCATTACAGTAATCTAGTCGAGACGTCATGAAAGCATGAACTAAATCATAAGGAAAGCATGAACTAGATCATAAGGAAGATTCCTTGGTCTTCGAGCCGCGGGAACGTAAGATGAGGTCCGATTTATTATTTAAATGTTTCACCTTGTTTTGTTCCTGTGTATATGATATTTTCCTGAACATGTAGCAGTAAAATATGTTAAAGGGTTTTTTTGGGCAAAACTGAAGGGGTTTTCAAGAAGACTGAGCAGGGCAAGGCCTGCTATTCTACTTATGGAACGAACGTAAGTTCGGTGGGTCAGGTGCCACGGGCAGCCACGGCGGGTCAGGTGCCACGGGAGCGCGGTATGTTCCATGTCCCCGTGACACCGAACTGCCGTCACACTCTCACCAAGTGGTCAGACCCTTTGTTCCTGCGGGCTGGAGTTCCCCTCAAACAAGTGTCCAGGCATGCTGTGGTCCACACAGATGCTTCTGCCACAGGGTGGGGTGCTACGTACAATGGGCATGCAGTGTCAGGTCTGTGGACGGGACCTCAACTGCAGTGGCATATCAATTGCCTCGAGTTGCTAGCAGTATGTTTTGCACTGAGCCGCTTCAAGGAGCTGTTGTCAGACAAGCACGTACTGGTACGCTTGGACAGCACTGCTGCCGTTGCGTACATCAACCATCAGGGTGGTCTATGCTCCCGCCGCATGCTGTAACTCGCCCGCCATCTCTTGCTACGGAGACAGAAGCATCTGAGGTCGCTTCATGCCATTCATGTCCCAGGTGTGCTCAACCGTGCAGCTGATGAGCTCTCACGGCAGCCTCCACTTCCGGGCGAATGAAGACTCCATCCCGAGGTGGTCCAGATGATTTGGCAGCTGGACGGGACGCGGAGGTTCTATGTGATCTCCCCCAGTCGGTTGTAGACACTATCACTTCCGCTAGAGCTCCTTCTACTAGGAAGCTGTGGAACCTGTTCGTCGAATGGTGTACACAAGGTGAAACAAGACTTTGCAATGATGTGTGGTGAATGAGAGTCTTTTATAGTCCGGTTAATGTGCTACAGCTGGGTGTGGTGATTAGTGATTAGTGTGGAGTGTGTGCAGGTGACTGGCAGGGAGGATTATGGGAATTGGAGTCCGGGAAGTTACAGGAATCGTGACAAGAATTAATTCACAAACATATAATTGTCACTCAGTTTAATTTTCGATTCTACAAGTTTGGGTTGTTTTGTCCCTAGTCTGATTTTTGAAAAAACATAAAAAAATGACGAATTATTCTGATTATCCTTTTATATAATTACCGCTCGCGGTTGGCTCGTACCAGTACCACCGGAGGATGGAGCGGGGTGTCGATGTATTCAGAGCACTGTAGCGTTATGTAAAGGCCAATGGCACGTCTGATCATGTGATAATTTACTGTACGGTCTGCCAAACACTACATGCCAGACAGTGGCAACATGCTGAGGGAAGGCAAAGCTTTCGGACACAACATTCTCCTCTTCTTTATAGTTATTTTCAGACATTTCTATTGTGTTATTTTAATACCTATTGGCAAGAGAGTATTGAAGTGGAGCCACTAAAGCGGAGGTCGGCAACCCGCGGCTCTAGAGCCGCATGCGGCTCTTTAGCGCCCCCCTAGTGGCTCCCTGGAGCTTTTTCAAAAATGTATGAAAAAGGAAAAAGATGGGGGGGGATATATTTTTTGTTTTCATATGGTTTCTGTAGGAGGACAAACATGACACAAACATTCTTAACGTTTTCCAATGCTGTAAAAACGTGTATAATAAATATTAAATTTCAACATTTCTGTCAACGAAGATTTGCGTCATAGCCTGCGACACACGTTTCAGCGCGGCGCAATAGAGGGTATGCACGTGACGTCACCGTCGACTGTTATGACTGCGGTCACGTCCACTGAGTGGCAAAAGACTGAGCGGCAGTTTTCAGCGTGAATGCCGCGAAAAACACACAAAACACATCCAAAAACGGGAAACGAATCTTTGACACAAATCCTGAGGTATATATTTAAAAACTGCCGAAAGCTACAGAAAAAGAAGCAAATGTATCACTGCAATTCACAGAAACAGCTGGACTTCAGCAGAGAAACATGGATTTGCAGTTATCATTTGGTGTCAAAATGTTGGCTTTTGAGGTAAAATCATACTGTATATATTGTATTGTTATATATTGTGTTGACAACTGATCAATTAAATATTTACTATCTTATATTCTTCATAATTTCTTTTTTTAAATAAACACTGACAAAAACTATACTATAAAACTATATAAGTTTTAGGGCTGGACAATATGATGATATAACATTGATATAAGTGATTACGCTGATTTAAACCTACCGATATTGTAATTATATAAAATATTCACAGGCAGATTTGCTTTATGTGTTTCCCCGGCGTCGAAATCAGGCACATATGAATGTCAGGAAACATGACTCCTGCCTGCATGACAATATCCATGGATTAGGTTTATTTGACAAGTTGTAAGAAACACTTTCGAGTCCAACCTTTAGTGTAATTTGTTTGTTTTACTCGCGTTTTCACAGTTTCCTCTACTAAATTCGACGTCAGTTTCCCGCCGAAAACGTGCTCCCTCGGCTGAACTGAGTGGCAAAAGAACCTGCTGCGTGACTGGATTTAATGGAAAGTATATGGAAAGTAAGATGGAAAATATTTAATTGATGAGTTGTCAACATAATATATAACAATACAATATATATACAGTATGATTTAACCTCAAAATCCAACAATTTGACACAAAATGATAACTGCCAATCCATGTTTCTCTGCTGGAGTCCAGCTGTTTCTGTGAATTTCAGTGATACATTTGCTTCTTTTTTCTGTAGCTTTCTGCACTCTTTAAATATATACCTCGGGAATACCTCATTATGTATTTGTAGCCTACTTAGTCATTTTGTTAGTAAGCTAATATACACTTACAGCCTGTGTTGCCTTCATACAAGGCTTATATAAGGCTTTTACTTTTTGCGGCTCCAGACAGATTTGTTTTTTGTTTTTTTGGTCCAATATGGCTCTTTGAACATTTTGGGTTGCCGACCCCTGCACTAAAGGGACATGGTGGTGGAAAAGATATGGGATGGGAGAAAAAAATATATAAAAAAAAATTGCATTCCTTCAGAATCTTTGTGTTCTCCCTGGACAAACACTTCCTGTTAAAAGTCCCGCTGGTGGTGTGTCCGACATCTCGGTATGGTATGTTCACAATGGAGTGGTTCATAGAGTTTTACTTTGAACTTGGACTTAAAAAGAAATACAGTCAGTGCTTAACTCAAGGAGTTCAGTCAAGTTTCTGGATCAATAACTCGTCAGATAAACATTTTTAAAAACACAAATTACAATTCTTTCCAATAGTAATGTAGACAAAGAGCTACAACATAATTTTCCTCAATACAAGCCTTATAATATTGATGAATGAATGAATGAGGCATTTATATAGCGCTTTCCTATGTACAACTGTACACCCAAAGCGCTTTACAATCATATCAGGGGTCTCTCCTCATCCACCACCAGTGTGCAGCATCCACTTGGATAATGTGACGGCACAACGGCGCCAGTGCGCTCACCACACACCAGCTGTAGGTGGAGAGGAGAGAGAGTATTTAATCTCTTCAGTAAAGAATTTTGATCTCTTTGAGAAGGCCGAAGAGACCGTCTGCAAAGTGCAAAACCCCAAAAGCGTTCCTACAAAAAATATTCAACACTGTAACACACTATACTGTCACCAGATTCACTTCACACATCAATGCTCTCCTGCTGGCCACACTACAACACTTAGTAATCAAATATTACATAACTTCACTGTTATTAGAAAAAATAGTCAATAACTTCACTGTTATTCAGTGCAAAGCCATCAAATTCAGTCCACACATCCATGCTGATTATACTATAGCAGTTAGATTGGAAAAAAATGTGCTTTTGGATAATTGTTGAAAATGATTTTGTTATGATTATGTAAAAAGGCATTATTCAAACTAAGTGCTGCAGTATGACCAGCAGGAAAGCATTGATGTGTGAAGTTAATCTGGTGACAGTACAGTGTTTTACAGTGAAGTTTGTAGGAAAAACGGTCCCTTCGGCCTGCTCAAAGAGATCAATATTATAAGGCTTGTATTGAGGAAAATTAGGTTGTAGCTCTTTGTCTACATTGAATTGTAATTTGTGTTTTTAAAAACGTTTATCTCACGAGATATTGATTCAGAAACTTTACTGAACTCCTTGACTTTTTAAGTCCAAGTTCAAAGTAAAGCTCTATCAGTTTCTCCATTGTGAACGTCCTGTACAGAGTCGGAAACACTGACAGCGGGACTTTTAACAGGAAGTGTTTGTCCAGGGAGAACACAAAGATTCTAAAGGGAATGCAAACCTTTGAAAAATATGTTTTCCTCCCATCCCATATCTTTTCCACCACCATGTCCCTTTAGTGGCTCCACTTCAATATTCTCTTAAAATAACACAATAGAAATGTCTGAAAATAACTATAAAGAAGAGGAGAATGTCGTGTCTGAAAGCTTTGCCTTCCCTCAGCACGTTCACTGTCTGGCATGTACAAACCTGATTCCAAAAAAGTTGGGACACTGTACAAATTGTGAATACAAACAGAATGCAATGTTGCGTAAGTTTCAAATTTCAATATTTTACTCAGAATACAACATAGATGACATATCAAATGTTTAAACTGAGAAAATGTATCATTTTAAGGGAAAAATAAGTTGATTTTAAATTTCATGGCATCAACACATCTCAAAAAAGTTGGGACAAGGCCATGTTTACCACTGTGTGGCATCCCCTCTTCTTTTTATAACAGTCTGCAAACATCTGGGGACTGAGGAGACAAGTTGCTCAAGTTTAGGAATAGGAATGTTGTCCCATTCTTGTCTAATACAAGCTTCTAGTTGCTCAACTGTCTTAGGTCTTCTTTGTCGCATCTTCCTCTTTATGATGTGGCAAATGTTTTCTATGGGTGAAAGATCTGGACTCCAGGCTGGCCATTTCAGTATCCGGATCCTTCTTGTACGCAGCCATGATGTTGTAATTGATGCAGTATGTGGTCTGGCATTGTCATGTTGGAAAATGCAAGGTCTTCCTTGAAAGAGACGATGTCTGGATGGGAGCACATGTTGTTCTAGAACTTGGATATACCTTTCAGCATTGATGGTGCCTTTCCAGATATGTAAGCTTCCCATGCCACACGCACTCATGCAACCCCATACCATCAGAGATGCAGGCTTCTGAACTGAGCGCTGATAACAACTTGGGTTGTCCTTGTCCTCTTTAGTCCGGATGACATGTCTGCTCTTCTGTTACGTCTGGTGCTGCAGAAATAAAGTGTATACGGAGATCCACAAATAAGGGTATTTAATAACAATAAAGGAGAAACACACATTTACAAACTTAGATCAACATAAGAACAGACAAGGAGTGAAGGGAGTGAGTCCATTATAAAGGGAGTGCAGATGACGAGTGATGATGGGGAGATGATGAGGAAGTGAGTGCAGCTGTGGAAACATGAAGGATCATGGGAGATGGATTCCAGGAAATGAGGGAACTGTGACAGGGCTCAGGAATACTTCCAGAAAACATTGTCGGTGAACACAATCCACCGTGCCATTCGCCGTTGCCGGCTAAAACTCTATAGGTCAAAAAAGAAGCCTACCGCTCCAGTGGGCATTCCCCGATGTACCTGCCTGACCCTCAGCCCATGCAACCCAAAAAGAAAAGGTCCACAAAGAGGTCCAGACGGCCACAGAAAATGGCCGCAGCCTCACCAGAGCTTCCAGTGAAGCCTGCCTCCGAGCCTGAGACGCCCACTCCAGTACCCATGGGGATTTGAATGAGGATGTCTTGGATCCCGTCTCCAGACCCCTAACCAGCCTTCCACAAGCCCGCTCCAGTCTTCCCTGAGCCCTCACCAGCCTTCCACGAGCTCGCTCCAGCCTTCCACAAGCCCGCTCCAGGTTCCACGTGCCCGCTCCAGTCTTCCACAAGCCCGCTCCAGTCCTCCATGAGCCCGCACCAGCCTTCCACGAGCCCCCTCCAGCCATCCACGAACCCGCTTTTATTCTCCTCGAGCACGCTCCAGCCTTCAACGAGCCCGCTCCAGCAGCCCACAAGCCCGCTCCAGCCTTCGCCGAGCACGCCCCAGCCTTCGCCGAGCACGCTCCAGCAGCCCACAAGCCCGCTCCAGCAGCCCACAAGCCCGCTCCAGCTGCCAACGAGTCCGCTCCAGAAGCCCACGAGCCCGCTCCAGCGGTCGACGAACCCACTTCAGCACCCTACGAACCAGCTCCAGCAGCCTGCAAGCTCGCCCCTACGGCCCTCGACAAGCCCTCTCCGGCCCTCAACGAGCCCTCTCCGGTCTTCAAGCCCTCTCCAGCCCACCAACACGAGCCAGCCCTCTCCTGGGCGGGGTCTCGGTGTCGCCATGACTCCTAACCCACCATGGCCTTCCACGGCTCCTGACCCGCCATGGACTGCCTGAGCTCCTGGACCCGCCAGGGCGCCCACCCCCCCTCTCCGGTTGTTCCATCTACGGCGCGAGGCCGCGCCTACTGGGAGGGGGAGGTAATGTCACAGTTCCCTAGTTTCCTGGACTCCATCTCCCATGATCCTTCGTGTTTCCACACCTGCACTCACTTCCTCGACATCTCCCCATCATCACGAATCACCTGCACCTGGACTTCATCATCTGCACTCCCTTTATAATGGACTCACTCCCTTCACTCCTTGTCTGTTCTTATGTTAATCTAAGTGTGTAAATGTGTGTTTCTCCTTTATTGTTATTAAATACCCTTATTTGTGGATCTTCGTATACACTTTATCTCTGCAGCACCACACGTAACAAGCCCATGTTGTGATTTCCATTACAGTAGCATTCCTGTATGTGATGCAGTGCCGTCTAAGGGCCTGAAGATCACGGGCATCCAGTATGGTTTTCCGGCCTTGACCCACACAGAGATTGTTCCAAATTCTCTGAATCTTTGGATGATATTATGCACTGTAGATGATGATAACTTCAAACTCTTTGCAATTTTTCTCTGAGAAACTCCTTTCTGATATTGCTCCACTATTTTTTGCCACAGCATTGGGGGAATTGGTGATCTTCTGCCAATCTTGACTTCTGAGAGACACTGCCACTCTGAGAGGCTCTTTTTATACCCAATCATGTTGCCAATTGACCTAATAAGTTGCAAATTGGTCCTCCAGCTGTTCCTTATATGTACATTTAACTTTTCCGGCCTCTTATTGCTACCTGTCCCAACTTTTTGGGAATGTGTAGCTCTCATGAAATCCAAAATGAGCCAATATTTGGCATGACATTTCAAAATGTCTCACTTTCAACATTTGATATGTTATCTATATTCTATTGTGAATAAAATATTAAGTTTATGAGATTTGTAAATTATTGCATTCCTTTTTTATTCACAATTTGTACAGTGTCCCAACTTTTTTGGAATCGGGTTTGTAGTGTTTGGCAGACGATAAATTATCACATGGTCAGACGCGCCATTGGCCTTTACATAACGCTGCAGTGCTCTGAATACATCGACCCCTCGCTCCATCCTCTGGTGGTACTGGTACGAGCCAACCGCAAGCTCTAATTATATAAAAGGAAAATCAGAATAATGAGTCGTTTTTTATGATTATTCAAAAATCAGACTCGGACGCAACAACCCAAACTTTTGGAATCGAAACTGAGAGACAATTATGTGTTTGTGAATTATTCTAAAGAAATGGAAAATTAAAGTTTGTGTTTTTAATTTGGTTCATTCTGACTGTGCGGATTGAACAAAGAACTGCAAAACTTTCCATGGACCGTTTGACAGCATTGTGCACCTTTGTTGCACAAGGAAAATGTAAAAGTTTTGCAGAAAGAAAAAAAATATATAAATAGGAAAATAATGATTTTTTATCAGTATGTACAAGATACCTTTCTTTATAAATAAACACAAGCATTGACACTATTTAGTCAGCAAAATTATAAGATATTTTAAGAATCTCTCTTTATGATCATAAAAATATTAACTTAATATTGTCAGTTATTGGTTGATGTTATAAAACTCTTCAGTTGACTTAAAGGTTCTGGCCGTATCGAAAGCTGTGATCTTTTTCTTTTAGAACATTGATTCTGTGATATTTCTGCATCTCGGTAATAAAAATGCATCTTAGAGTTTAAAGATATGCGGTATTTGGGATTTGGCCGTTAACAGTAACAACTTGTATCTGAGAGTACAACAACAGTCAAAGTGAATGGTTTGTAGAGAGTTTTGAACCTTGTATTAGGCTACATTTCTGTAGATACTGAACAGAAATTTGAGGCTTGACATGTTTCTCAGCTACATGTACTATCATAACATAGTCAACGCCCACTTTGGCGTGCTTTAAAAGGCCGCTTTGCACACCAAGTAAGATCACTGTTTCCAGCAGAGCCACAGGAAGCTGCTTCAGAAACACTTGTCTTCTCCAGCATCTCTCTCTTCAAATCTTCAATCAAAATGAGCAAGATCATTGTTTTTAGCAAAGAGGCCTTCGAGGGCAGAACAGCTGAATTCAAGAACGATGTCCGCAACTTAGAAGATAAGGGCTTCAACGACGTCATCTGCTCCATAAAAGTCATTGGTGCACCATGGGTAGCGTATTATGACAAGAATTTCGCTGGAAACCAGCGGGTGTTTGAGGAAGGAGAATATGCTACCCTTGATGACAAAGGCAAGTTTTCTTCCCTCAGGATAGTCACAGATGACCTGGACAACCCTGAAATCCAGCTGTTCCAGCACCCGGACTATCAAGGAAGAAGCGTGACCCTACGCAAAGAAACCAATCTTCACGACATTGCTTTCAGTGATGTAGTTTCTTCCCACAAAGTGACAGGTGGTGTCTGGGTGCTGTACGAGAACACCAATCGTAAGGGTTCCCAGTTTATTTCTTTCCCTGGCGATGAAGTTCCCAGCTATGTGCCGCTCTCCTTCAACAATGTGGCCAGCCATGTGCGCCCCTTGCTGCCGAAGCCATAGACAGCATCATTCAACGTACGCTTTCTGCAGCTGAATATGAACTGGAATCCTTTTGGAAAGAACGAGGCAGGTGGTGGGGAATGACTGATCTTGACCAGAAACTTGATTCGACTCTTGATGTGACGGCAATCTGTCTGAAGAAACTTCATGCAATCTGACTCAACCTTCTCATTTGAGTATATCTGTGTAAAGACATAATTTTATGAGAAAAAGTTTTAAGCTGCTGGTTGATTGGCTTTTTATCTGTAGCAATCAGTATCAGTAAAAACATTGAATATATTACAGTTTTTGAAATTTCTACAGATCCTGTTGCATTTGATTGTATTTCCCCTGTTTGATGAGAGTGAAATATTGAAAAGGATTTTGGATTTATATTATGCTGAGAAAGAGACAACGAATGCTGTTTTACTCTGTCAACTCAGAAATAAAGATTTAAATATCATAATGCTCCTTTATTTCTTTAATTCTCTTTTTACATTTTTTCATTTAGCACAAGCTTTTATCCAAAGTGACTTATGATTGAGGAATACAACAAGCGATTCATCTAAAGAGGCAATAAACAGGAGAAGTGCTGTTAATACAAAGTTTCTGTCATCGTTTAAATGGTTAGTTCACCCAAAAATGAAAATAATGTCATTTATTACTCACCCTCATGTCGTTCCACACCCGTGAGACCTTCGTTCATCTTCAGAACACAAATTAAGATATTTTAGTTGAAATCCGCTGGCTCAGTGAGGCCTGAGCAATGACATTTCCTCTCTCAAGATCCATTAATGTACTAAAAACATATTTAAATCAGTTCATGTGTGTACAGTGGTTCAATATTAATATATGAAGCAACGAGAATATTTTTGGTGCTCCAAAAAAAACAAAATAACGACTTATAAAGTGATAGCCGATTTCAAAACACTGCTTCAGGAAGCTTCGGAGCGTTATGAATCAGTGTGTCGAATCAGCGGTTCGGAGCGCCAAAGTCACATGATTTCAGCCGTTGGCAGTTTGACACGTGATCCGAATCATGATTTGATATGCTTATTCATAATGCTTCCTGAAGCAGTGTTTTGAAATCGGCCATCACTAAATAAGTCGTTATTTTAGGTTTTTTGGAGCACAAAAATATTCTCGTGGCTTTATAATATTAATATTGAACCACTGTACTCACATGAACTGATTTAAATATGTTTTTAGAGCATTAATGGATCTTGAGAGCGGAAATGTCATTGCTCAGGCCTCACTGAGCCATCGGATTTCATCAGTAATATCTTAATTTGTGTTCTGAAGATGAATGAAGGTCTTACGGGTGTGGAACGACATGAGGGTGAGTAATAAATGACAGAATTTTCATTTTTGGGTGAACTAACCCTTTAAGCTAGAATAGGGAGGGATTAAGGAATAGTGAGACTCCCAGAACTTCCAGGAGAGATGGGATGTCTGGAATAGACCGATGAAGACTGACAGTGTTTAAACTTGGTGTTTAAACCAAGATACATTAATAAAATGCTTGTATATTTTCTGAATACAGATGTACACATGAAATACAATAAAAAATTATGGGTCAATGGAAAATCACAAAGAACATTACATTTGCATCTGCTGATACATTTGTGCCTGTGACAGAAGCTTTTATCCAAAGCAGCTTACGTTGCATTGCCTGGTGAATTTTTTTTTATAAGTATACTTTTCTCCAAGTATACTTGCAGCCAGAATTATTATCAGTATACTTGTTAATAATTGTATTAATAATTAGTTGACTTGAAGTGTGCTACTTTGGAACAACTAATTTCGTACTAAGCATATTTTAGTTGTAATTAAATTGTAGTAAAGCATAAATTTAAGTGTATTTAGAGTACATTTATGTGTTAAATTGGAACAACTTCAAATATACTTAGTAAACTTTAAGTATTTTCCTGTGTAGTGACTAATTAGCTTTCCTGTAGCTCAGTGGTTAGAGCGTGGCACTAGCAATGCCAAGGTCATGGGTTCGATCCCAGGGATTGCACATACTCCGATACAAATGTATAGTATAATGCAATGTAAGTCGCTTTGGATAAAAGCGTCTGCCAAAATGCATTCCTTTAGCTGATCTCACCTGTACAAACGGTAGACAGGATAGAAAACATTTCTTTACAATAGTTCAACATGTCATGTTCACACAATTCTGTTGATGCCACTCATTCTTTAGCACCTTCCATTTCTAAAAATGGGGTCTTCCAACCTAATTAAAAAAATGTCAGGCATATTTTCAGCCATACATTAATTTAGTTACCATCCTCCCTTTTTGATGCATTGCCCATCAATTTATCATAGTGTTACACTAATATAATATACATAACATGCTCTGTAAAGAGTTAGAAGAATCCAGGTTATTTTCAGATAACAGATTAGAGTGTCTGCTCTGGCACTTACAGAAACAGAGACTTTTTGCATTAGTTTGTTACAAACAGAATTCAAACCACTGCACCTCAAAGATCGTCTACCACCCCGAACCAATAATGGGCATCTGTGTAGATAGTCACAATTTTGTCAGTCATCAGTTTTCCCGCTCCAGTGAGGGTCACAAGTAGGGTTGCAAAGGGGCGGTAAATTTCCGGAAAGTTTCCACGGGAACTTAACCTGGGGAATTTTGGAAATATTCCAATTTGGAAACTTAACAGGAATTTATGGGAATTAATTGGAAATTTTGGGAAATTTATACAGATTTATAATATTTATATAAAATGTATCATATAAAAACAAATATAAACATTTTGTTTGGTCATAACATGAAAAAACATTTATTTATTTTTCGCATTCAATTAATTCTAAATTAGTAAATATGTAAAATAAATATATTTTTATTGCAGCAATTGTTATTTATTTAATTGTCACATGATCCTTCAGAAATCATTCTATGATTTGATACTCAGTTATTATCATTGTTGGAAACAGTTGTGCTGCTGAATATTTTTTTGGAACCTGTGATACTATTTTCAGGATTCATTGATGAATAAAAAGTTAAAAAGAACAGAAGTTACTCAAAATAGAAATCTTTTCTAACAATATCCCTTTAATATCACTTTTTATCAATTTCACACATCCTTGCTGAATAAAAGTATTCATTTCTTTCAAAAAAAGAAAGAAAAAAATGACTGACCCCAACATTTTGAACGGTGGTGTATATTATTACAAAAGATTTCTGTTTAAATAAATGCTGTTCTTTAAATTAGTATTCATCAAAGAATCCTGAAAAAAGTATCACAGGTTATAAAAAATATCAAGCAGCACAACTGTTTCCAACATTGATAATTGAGAATCAAATTAGCATGTCAGAATGATTTCTGAATAATTATGAATGATGCTGAAAATTCAGCTTTGCATCACAGAAATAAATGTATGTATATCAAAATAGAAAACCATTATTTTAAATTGTAGTTATGTTTCACAATATGACTGTTTTTTCTGTATTTGTGATCAAATGTGCATGTTATGGACTGGGGGAGTGCACGGTGCATGCAGGGGGCGTGGCCTCAATAGCCATGTGACTGTGATTGAGGAATGTGCAGGGTAAAAATTCAACTAAAATTGCATTAAATATGGTTGTTTTAACCAAAATTATGCTGCAAGATGTTTTCTTTTCAACTCCATTTAAGTACCCTGTTATAGGCTAACCTGCAATTTAGCAAATTCCCAGNGGCCCACATGTGCCCCGCATTTCACGCCGGTATCTGGGCCCACAGTGGGCTGCCCGCAATGGCCCCACACGGGCCCCAAAGAAGCATGTTTGCTGGGGTGCTGCTGAATATTTTTTTGGAACCTGTGATACTATTTTCAGGATTCATTGATGAATAAAAAGTTAAAAAGAACAGAAGTTACTCAAAATAGAAATCTTTTCTAACAATATCCCTTTAATATCACTTTTTATCAATTTCACACATCCTTGCTGAATAAAAGTATTCATTTCTTTCAAAAAAAGAAAGAAAAAAATGACTGACCCCAACATTTTGAACAGTAGTGTATATTATTACATTTCTGTTTAAATAAATACTGTTCTTTAAATTTGTATTCATCAAAGAATCCTGAAAAAAGTATCACAGGTTATAAAAAATATCAAGCAGCACAACTGTTTCCAACATTGATAATTGAGAATCAAATTAGCATGTCAGAATGATTTCTGAATAATTATGAATGATGCTGAAAATTCAGCTTTGCATCACAGAAATAAATGTATGTATATCAAAATAGAAAACCATTATTTTAAATTGTAGTTATGTTTCACAATATGACTGTTTTTTCTGTATTTGTGATCAAATGTGCATGTTATGGACTGGGGGAGTGCACGGTGCATGCAGGGGGCGTGGCCTCAATAGCCATGTGACTGTGATTGAGGAATGTGCAGGGTAAAAATTCAACTAAAATTGCATTAAATATGGTTGTTTTAACCAAAATTATGCTGCAAGATGTTTTCTTTTCAACTCCATTTAAGTACCCTGTTATAGGCTAACCTGCAATTTAGCAAATTCCCAGTTTATTCCCATTAATTCCCGTTAATTCCCATATATTCCCGTTAATTCCCATGGAAAGTTTCCAGCTTTGAAAATTCCCGGAATTTTGCAACCCTAGTCCAAACAACACATCCTCACAGTTATCAAGTGGTTTAACTAGCAGGACCTCTTTATTATCAGAATCTCACATATTAGATGTGGTTCAAACTCTTTCTTTTGTAATTATTTTTAGCACATCATTGATCAACACGCATTTTAATATGTATTTCGCTGATATATGTTTTATTATTTGTATGTGAATTTTTATGCACATTTCTGACTGTAGCGTGTGAACAGGACTTTTATTTTGGAGTGTCGACATGACGTCGAAAGGCGGCGACGCGCTCCTGCAGCTGTTGTGAGACCCTGAGGAAAGGTTTGTTTTAAGCATTTAAAGTGTTTGAATCAATGCAAACTGTTCAGGCATTAACTGTTCGTTTTATCAAGAACCGCTAAATGAATGTTTAATTGTTGAATGTAACATAATGCTTTATCTAACATTAAAGCTCATCCACACAGTATACATACAGAGTAACAAAAAAGACGCGTCTCATTCTCTCTCTATAGCGTCAATCAGATGATCATAAACATAAATTCGGTCACTGGCATGTAGTGATGAGAGAAACGGAGCTTTTGAAGCTCAAGAGTCAACTGAATCAATCGAATGATTCAATCACAGAATGATTCACTGTTTGAACGCGCTCGAATCTTCTTAAACTCTGACGACTCCTGCTGGTCAAACTGTGTAAATACAACGAGAACAAACACGTGTACAATGATAACTTATGCAAAACAACTACTAATGTTTTCATGAAAGAGTAATCTAATAAATGTAATCTACAAATAAATAAATCTAGCATAAATGTCTTAATATAAAGCTAATATGTAATGTTATGTGTTCTTTTATTAATTTGTAGAGTGTTTTTAGTCTAATCAGATCATTTAAGTCCATTAACTCTGACTGACTCTCTCACCAGTGACCTGAACTACTGAACTAGATCTGATTGAGACACACTCAGCGATTTAGATTTGAATGTTGTTCTTTCTGTTAATTTAAGTGTCCAAACACACAGAGAAACTCCTGCTGAAGCGACTGAGATCCACGCGACACACTATATTATAAAGATGGCGTTTATTAAAAAGGAGAGTGAAGACGAGATGTCGTTTATTAAAGAGGAGAGTGAAGATGTGAAGATTGAAGAAACATTCAGTGTGAAACATGAAGAAACTGAGGAACAAACAGGTTGGTTTCATTCTCAAAGCTGAACTTATTAAAATTAAAGTGACATGGAGCGGGTCGCCTTATGAGTGTTGGGATCACATGACTGGACTAAAACTAATGCATGCTGCTTCAACCTGAGAAGATCTGACTTTGGTGTTCACTATTAGGATGTGACAGATTAAATTAGGAAAATCAATTCAGAAGTGGGCTAAAAAATTATTTTGAGTGACATTAAACCCAATATATATTTATTTTATTGTAAAGAGATATTTATTGGGAACATGTAATATCACGTTCATATCGCAGATGAATCGCCTTCGATAATGAACGTGATATTGCGTAGCTTGTCAGTGATCTACGGTTCTGTCTATTGTATGCCGCTCCATTTGAAAGCAGGTGATGGCGATTTAGCGGTAATCAGGGAACCGGCTTTACTGACGAAATGCGCGTGACAATCGCATGCGATAAATCGCCCAGCCCTGGATTACACTGAGGCTGATGTAACTTGTAACTGTAATTCCCAACCCTGTCCAGTAGGTGGTGAGTGCGCTCCAGTGTGGCAGCAGAGCGCAAGTTCAGTCTCCACAATAAAATGAAAATGAGCACCCAATTTAAGTCCATTTTATAATTATACTTAAATAATTAAGTTTCTAATCCAGTTCGTCATGTTTTAAATGGTTTGTTTTGTTATTTTTCATGCCGACTGTCAAGTTTTTGGTCAACAAATTTCTATGTTACGTGACATTGTTTCCAACACTGATTGAACTGATTAGGACGTGATACAGATATTCGGTAAGCTGCTGTGTCTTGCAACATTTTCTGATGTTCATTCATGTTTATTTTGCCCTGTAAAGTAGTAAAGAGGAAGGAATGGGATGATCTTTCTTTTCATAATATAAATAAATGCATAGCCTAGGCCCATTTGCTTATCTTGTAAGATCGTGAATAAAAATGAAAATATTATCATTTAAATCTAAAAATTAAAATGACTGGTAATAATTGGTTATGATGGAAGTTTTACTATCCTGTCCGTCAAAATGATTTACAGTGCGAAAGTCTAACGCAACCTGTGTGTCTCACGTAGCACAATCTGCCGTGCCATCTGCAGATGCCAACTAAAGCTCTATCATGCTCAAATGAAGCCATATGTGAACATGGTCCAGAAGCGCTGTTGTGTCCTGTGGGCCAAGGCTCATTTGAAAAGGACTGTTTTGAAGTGGAAAAGTGTTCTATGGTCAGACGAGTCCAAATTTGACATTCTTGACGCCGTGTCCTCCGGGATAAAGAGGAGGGAGACCTTGCAGCGTGTTATCAGCGTTCAGTTCAAAAGCCAGCGTCTCTGATGGTATGGGGGTGCATAAGTGCATAGAGTATGGGCAGCTTGCATGTTCTGGAAGGCACTATGAATGCTGAAAGGTATATAAAGGTTTTAGAGCAACATATGCTCCCCTCCAGACGACGTCTATTTCAGAGAAGGCCTTGTGTATTTCAGCAGGACAATGTAAAACCACATACTGCAGTTATTACAACAGCATGGCTTCGTCGTAGAAGAGTCCGGGTGCTGAATTGCCCTGCCTGCAGTCCAGATCTTTCACCTATAGAGAAAAATACCTTAAAGACGACCCTGAACCCTTCAGCAGCTGAAAAACTATATCAGGCAAGAATGGGATCAAATTTCAACACTGAAACTCGAGAATCTCATAACCTGATTTTGAAAAGAAGAGGAGATGCTACACCATGGTAAACATGGCCCCATCCCAACTATTTTTAGACCTGTAGCAGGCATCAAATTTGAAATTAGCTCTTTTTGTGCATAAAATTTTAAAATTTCTCAGTTTAAAAATTGACGTTATCTATGTTGTATTGTGAATAAAATATTGGCAAAGTCCTGTGATAGGAAAGTCTTAGTTGAGTACACAGTTTTACCTGGAAATAAATCCTGTCCAAAGATAAGTGATCATCGCTTATGCCAAGATTACACTACAGGAATTTTAAGCTCGGGCTGTGATCAGGGGGAAATCAGTGAGTGTTCGGCGCTCGCCTTTCTTTATGTGTGAACTACTCAACGATGCATCAAAGAGGCTCGCTGACGCGTCGCCAACACCTCACTGATGCAAACAAAAGGCGGCCCCCATCTCATGTTATAGATTAAGATCAAGGTCATTATATAGGTTTTTAAATGACAAAACATTCACTTATAAACATTTGAGAATTGGAATATCAGATAGTTGATGGCATGGTGAGAAAAGCGATGGACTACATCTGTCATACACAGTGTCCGCAGTGTGTCACGTGACAAGCATGACGCGTCGTCATGAAAACAATAAAGGAAAACTTTCTAATGGTCGCCTCAACTCTAGGAGGTCAAGCAGAATATTTTAAACTTGTGTAAGGGTTCATTTGATTTAAATTTAATTTAATTCAGAATTGAATTTCTTCCTAATGTCCATTTTCAAAAAAAGTTGTTGTGTGACTGCTGTTGGATGTTGTCGAGTTATTGTCAGCTCGTGAATACCACAACGACTTCAAGACTCCACAGCAGGTCATGTAGTCTGAACAGCACAGCGATCTGCCAATGTTTAAAGTCCTGTAGTGTAAACTTGGCATTACCTGGCATTCCAAGGTGTTTGGAGTTTCTGGCAGAGCCAGGAGATCCACATGCCCAGGAGCAGCTGGCTCTTGGAGGGCCAGAAGTGGATCCATACCATGGAGAAGAGGCTGAGGAGGAACAGAGGACCTGACGGGGGACAGCTGAGACTGGGCAGATGGACAGGCTGTGGTCTGACAGGCATTAGTTGATCTGAAGATGAAGAATCGGATGGGTTTAGAATAGAACAGGGAATTATCCTCTCCAAATTCAAAGAAACTGTCTATAGAGTCCAACAGAAACTCACCCACAGTGGCGGCAGTGTGGACGGGGCTCCAATCTATTCCCTTGATGTCCACTAAATCTCCTACGGCGATGGACAAATTGCCGCCTCACACACCTGGTCTGACTCAGTGTGGTGCTTCATCTCCGAGGTGATTGCCAGTGCTGCCATCCTCACAGGCTCCACCATCGTGGCAGGCAGGAACTCCCCATCTGCAGTGGGTTCTGGCGTCATCTCCGTGCCTTGGGGTAATGGTTGGCGGGAATCTGTGTTCGGTGACATGGACGCTGGTGTGGACTGTGGATAGAGACTCTCCAGACAGCGTAGGATGGCCTCCCTCCATGTTCCTTCTGACGGGTCTTGAAAGGCTCTTGGGTGGTAATAGTTTGCCCCAGTCAAAAAAAAAAAAAGATTTTAAAGTCACATTATCATTGGAGGTGCGTCGGGCAAGTTGACAGAAATGCTGCGAATATTCCATCAATGAAAGCTCTTCCCGGGCTAGAGTGCTAAAACACTGCATATTCCATCTTCTTTTGGGGTCTGGTCTTTTCCGCAGTGGCGTGTAACACAGTCACTGGCCACTTTGGCTGGTTGAATTTTATATTTAATATAGGTCTACACATTTTTCATTTGTAGTCTTTTAAAAAGGCATCTGAAATAAACTAAGTATAATAGTGTTTTCAAAAAAATATATTTTTGATATCTGAAATGCTTCTAATACTCATTTCCCGCAGAACAGATACACAATATCAGCTGCACTTTCTTGCTTTCATCTCTCCGACCCACTTGATTCATTTGCTCCGCATGAATATTGTTGGTGCTAATTTCAGCATATGTTGCGCATATTGCGCTTAAATTTATTCCCACAGATTTTGTATTCATGCCCAAAGTGCACGCACCGTATAATGGGTCCATGAGTCAGGTCTTAAAGTCCTAATATAGCCTACCGGCTACCAAATTATGGAGATATTGGAATCATGAGATAATACAACAGAAATGAATCGATCAAAAACTTGCTTAAGCTGAACAATGACTTTCTTCTAGAGCTTCTGTACAGCCAAAACAATCTTTGTTGCATTAATTTCCTATTATCACTGTAAAGCTGCTTTGAAACAATCCATATTGTAAAAAACACTATATAAATGAAGGTAACTTGACTTAAGTTGACATACTTGTTCTTGGTTTTGATGCCTTAAATGTGTTAATATCTTTGTGTCTGTTTTTATGTGCTATTAAACTGGGGTTAACTTGTATTTGTCTCTTATAGATCTGATGGCACTGAAAGTGGAGAATGAAGAGCTAAATGAAATGGATGAGAAAGATCAGTATGGGAAACATGATTTCATAACTGGAGAAAAATCTGCTCAAAAAATCACTCAAAAGACTTCAAAGAGTTTAGCTGAAAAACGACACCTTAAAGTCCACATGAAAGTTCACAACAGAGCAAAGTCATTTAGATGTAAGCAGTGTGGAAAGAGTTTCACTAAAAATCACAGCCTTAAAAGGCATGTAAAAATTCACACTGGAGAGAAGCCTTTTACTTGCCAGCAGTGTGGAAAGAGCTTCAAGGATAAAGGACACCTTAATGGCCACATGAGGACTCACACTGGAGAGAAGCCTTTCACCTGCCAACAGTGTGGAAAGAGCTTTACTGCAAAAGGACATCTTACAGTCCACATGAGAATTCACACAGGAGAGAAGCCTTTTACCTGCCAACAGTGTGGAAAGAGCTTTGCAGAGCAAGGACACCTTAGATCCCACATGATTATTCACTCTGGAGAGAAGCCTTACACCTGCAAATTGTGTGGAAAGAACTTCACTGATAAAGGAAACCTTCAAGTCCACATGAGAATTCACACTGGAGAGAAGGCGTTCACATGTGATCAGTGTGGAAAGAGTTTCACTCAAAAAATACATCTTAATGGCCACATGAGAATTCACACTGGAGAGAAGCCTTTCACCTGCAAATTGTGTGGAAAGCGCTTCACTGATATTGGAAACCTTCAAGTCCACATGAGAATTCACACTGGAGAGAAGGCGTTCACTTGCCAACAGTGTGGAAGGAGTTTTACTCAAAAAGGACATCTTAAAGGCCACATGAGAATTCACTCTGGAGAGAAGCTTTTCACCTGCCAACCATGTGGAAAGAGATTCACTGATAAAGGAATCCTTAAAGTCCACATGAGAATTCACACTAGAGAGAAGCCTTTCACCTGCCAAGAGTGTGGAAGGAATTTCACTCAAAAGGGACATCTTAAAGTCCACATGAGAGTTCACACTGGAGAGAAGCTTTTCAGCTGCCAACAGTGTGGAAAGAGTTTCACTCAAAAAGGAAACCTCAAAGTCCACGTGAAAAGTCACAATGGAGAGAAGACTTTCACCTGCAAACTGTGTGGGAAGAGCTTCACAACAGAAATCAACCTTGGGTATCACATGAACATTCACACTGGAGAGAAGCCATTTACATGTGATCAGTGTGGAAAGAGTTTCAAACATAAAGTAACCCTTAATGGCCACTTGAGAATTCACTCATGAAGTGTTGAAAGATTTTCAGTTTAAACTCACACTTAAAATGTCATCTGAACCCCTCTAGGACGAATAAAGGCCTGAACACACCAAGCCAACGCTGACGAACTAGTGGCGACGAAAGCAGACTGCGGGGTTGGCTCACGTCGCCAGCGTCTGTGTCCAAAGTTGCCCTGACACAACAAACCAACGCTAGACAGCCGACAGCCAAGTGGCGCGTCAGTTCTGCACCTGCGTAAGATGAAATGCCTTTCTGAACCAGCAGGTGGCAGTAGCTGAACAGCCAATCAGAATGATCAGATGGACCGACGAGCTCCGACGCCGATTCAACATGCTGAATCAGCTGAACAAAAGCAGATGAGGACTGAGAAAACTTAGTCGGCCGGCGAACAAAAGCTGCCCGACGGCCGACAGTCGGCTTGGTGTGTTTCTGCCTTAAGGCGCCAGTGCGTTCTGCTAGATTTTTTTGTTTCACATAGCAGCAAAATCGACTCAACAACACAACAAACTCTAACGCAACAGACAGGTGACAAAGAACAGACTAAAACACATGGCTCAAATAGACTGATCAGACAAAGGACTCTAGTCTGTCTTGAACCTGATTCCTGGTGGAGAACTACTGAACTAAATCAATACACATATGAGGCAGCAAAGTGTGATGTTCCCTTCTCAGGTTAGGGGTTTGGGGAGGGAGTAACAAGGAGAAACAAAAAAGGATGTGGCTAAAAATTTGTTTTGCCTAAATAAAAAGTAAACATGGAGAAATATCCTTTTCTTCTATCCCAACTCCAAACCTCACACCTATTATTTCTATAAGGTTTACTGAACACCCTTAATTAAGACCTTAAAATAAAAAGAAAACTAAATACCAAGTATTTGCTTAAGGCTAAAGGCTTAAACAAAAGCCAATGTATAAAGTAAATAAACGAAGATCAGCAAACAGATAACCAACTTAAATAAACAGGGGTGTGTTTCCCAAAGCGAACTATTCCGTCGTTACCAATAGAGTTCAATGGGACTTATGACCATGGTTCACCAACGATGCTTTCGGGAAACGCACCCCAGATCGTCAGAAGAAGGCCATGCCAAAATAACAAACAAAACAAGGTCTTCCTAAAGATAAAGTCCCTAACAAAAGAAAACAAGATTAAAGTCTGTTATCTTACTTCTCTCCCATAAACAGAAGAAAAAATTAGGAGTGGGTAAACCCAAATTAAATTGGCACCCATCTCCCTACACGGTTTAACAGTACAAAACTCGCACAGAGTCATGGAAACATCGTTGAACTTACAAAACAGATTTTATAGATAAACATTTGCTCAACAGCATTTAAAACAACACTGTCTGGGATAGCAGAAAAGGGACTCTTCCTGAACTCTCTAGAGAAACCACGCTCCCACTAACTACTGTGGGATCAGCTGTGGATGGTTAGGAGTGCTGCATGAGAAAGAGAAAGAGAGGGGAGAAAACATTTCTCCAACACAACATACACAATAGCAAGTACGTCACTGGGCGTAACCAAAGGATCAAAGTACACAACGCATAATCAAGCGAGATAATAACAATGCAGAAACTCCATCCTCTTGCAACATCTACCAGGAACTGACTGATTGATTATTTTATGTCACCATACTTGGCCACATGTCACTTCACTATCTGTAGAAGAACTTTCTTGTCCTGTGTGTCATGAAGTCTTCAAGGATCCTGTTCTTCTGTCATGTAGTCACAGTTTCTGTAAAGAGTGTCTTCAACAGTTCTGGACAACCAAGAGTAATCAGGAGTGTCAAGTAAAGTGTGCTTTACTTCACAAAAACACGTCAATCACACATTCAGACCCGTCAGCGAAGCTGCTCCCTTTTTTCAAGGTAAAACAGTGTCATGGTTTGATGGGTTTTATGTTGCCTGGATGGTGACTGTATCTCATGGCGACATCTGTAAAAGTACATTTGCTTGGCTCCTCTGTGATGAAACTCATGCGTTCAGGTGATGAATTATTCACGGTGGTGGAGCGAGTCTGTGGTACGAACCTGTAAATGTGCTTCTCGTGTGAACAAAGTCTGTAATTACTTGTCAGTTTAATAAATTGATAAGTTCTGTTTTTTCAACAAATGTTTATTTTGCACATTTAATTCCACAAAAAAAATTTGACTAGTCAAATGAATACTATCACAACGCCAATTGAACTAAAGATTGATACCATTTTTACAGAGACCGAATAATGTGACTCAGGCCTTTAATCGTTTATTTTGTTGAGTCAGTGGATACAATAGCCCAAAGCTTTACAGCACAACATTTCAACAATTCAGCATGCACAATTAATGCCGGTGAGACAGCACTTGTATTAAGTCCAGTAACTGAGACCGAGATTGAAAAAGTAGTTATAAGTCTTAGAGGACTAAGGATATCTATGGCATAGACACACTTTTAATATTTTGGGCCAAGGGAGATTCCTAAACTCATGGAAGTGTCTCCTATATTTAAAGGCGGCGATCCACATTTGACTTGTGACTACAGGCCCATTATTACTATTTTAAGGAAAAACTGGTAGCTAAAGAAATTGCTGCTAATTTGAACAATAGTTCTTTCAAATTTCATCTGATCCAATTTGGATTTAAGGAAAATCACTTGACTGAAACTGCTACATGCTACTTTATAGAAAAGGTTAAGGCATTAATGGACAAAGACAGGGTGGTAGGGGTTGTATTTCTTGATTTACAGAAAACATTTGACACCATCAATCATAACAATCTTTTGGATAAATTAGTCAACTTTACTTTTTCAATAGAGCTTGTGAACTTAATCTTATCTTTTGCTCTAAATCAGTCAGAATTGACAATCATAAATCTAATTCATAGTGTCTATCAACTGGAGTTCCACAGGTTTCTATATTGGGCCCGTTTCTTTTTAGCATGTATGTTAATGATTTGCCTACTGTGTGTGTAACATCTTAATGAATGCGATAAGTTACTTGCACACATGGTAAACCTGCAGAAGAGCTCACAAATAAGTTGATGGATGTTACGGTAAATGTCACATCCTGGGTTAACCAATGGTGTTTGAAAATAATTGTGTAAAAAGCAGGATATTTTGTTTTCCTTTTGAAAATAAATGAATAATAAATGATGAAAAAAGTTCTGGTTAAAATATTTGGTTTCTTTGTGAGGATCGATTCTGATACAGCGTCAGTATTTATACTTTTTTCTGCACTTGCTCACCTTAATCAATGAGTAAAGCACATAACTGACAGGTATAGCTTACACTCTAAAAAATGCTGGGTTAAAAACAACCCAAGTTGGGTTGAAAATGGACAAACCCAGCGATTGGGTTGTTTTAACCCAGCAGTTGGGTTAAATGTTTGCCCAACCTGCTGGGTAGTTTTATTTAACCCAAAAATTGTTTACAAATTACTATATGTCTGGCTTAAAATGAACCCAAAATAGGTTGGAAATTAAAAATCAGACTCATAATTACTAGAGGCAACAATAATAATCAAAAAGATGAGCATTTATTAATAAGCAATTTAATAAATGTTTATTGTTTAAATATTATTCAAAAAAAGTATTAATAAATGTTTGTTTATTAAACATATTAATAAATGTTAATTTCCAACATATTTTGGGTTCATTTTAAGCAAGAAATACAGTAATTTTTAAACAATATTTGGGTTAAATAAAACTACCCAGCAGGTTGGGCAAACATTTAACCCAGCCGCTGGGTTAAAACAACCCAATCGCTGGGTTTGTCCATTTTCAACCCAACTTGGGTTGTTTTTAACCCAGCATTTTTTAGAGTGTAAGTTTATTTATTTTTAGAGCACCTTTAAAACAGCCACAGGACTGACCAAAGTGCTGTACATGAGTGAGATAAATAAAACAACAATGGTAATAATAAAACTAATAATAGAAACATAACAAAAGCAAAGATTAACAAGTATTAAAGGCAAAATAAAACAAATGAGTTTTAAGAAGAGAATTAAAAACTGATAAGGAAGGAGCTGCTCTAACATGCACAGGCAAGCTATTCCCCACCACTGAAAAGTAAAATGGGAGTGACATGATCGTATTTATGACTATTCTTTAGAAATTTGGCTGCAGCATTTTGCACCAGTTGAAGTCGAGCTACCTGGGTCTTTGAGATGCCGTAGAGCAGAGAATTGCAGTAGTCCAACCGCGTAGTTATAAAAGCACGGATGGCTATCTCAAGAGACTTTTCAGATAAAAAATGCTTTATTTTAGCAAGTAAGCGAAGCTTAAAAAAGCTTGAAGCAACGACAGTGGAGACATGTTTTTCTAATGTTAGCTGGCTACCTAAGAGAACACCAAGATCCCGTACACAGTTTGAATTAAAAGCAGACAGGTTACCCAGGGCGGTATTATTAATCACGAATTTATCAGATGGACCAAAAACAATAATCTCCGTCTTGGAGTCATTGAGAGTTAAAAAGTTATTGGCTAGCCAGATATTAATTTTTTTCAAGACATTATAGAGTATGTAAAGCAGAAGCTACTTCAGGAAGTGAAAAAAAAAAGATGCTGTTGATGCTGTTTTAACGCAATTTATTTATTAGAAATTAACATGTTTTTTTTTTTTAGCTGTAATTTGTTTTACACATTATTTCTGTCTTTATTTATATAGCACAATATTATCCAACTGTAGTTACCCAATGTGCTATCTAAAAGAATGCCTTTCCTTATCTCTATATTAGGTAGGAGTTGAACGTTTATTATGTATAGTGTGCAGGGCCAGTAGTCCATGAACAAATTTGCATTTTAATTTCACACTTAAAAGTGCAATAGATCCTGTGCAAATCCAGAGCAAATAATTAGGTTAAGCTTGTCTTTTTTAAACACAAAAAAGGTAAGAAAACAGTTTCTCCTCTGCCATAGTTGTCTATTCAAATTCTAGTTGTCTATTCATAAATGTAATTGAAATTTGCATGGCAATGGGGCAAAGAATAGTTAGGAATTTACATTTTACATTTACATTTATGCATTTGGCAGACGCTTTTATCCAAAGCGACTTACATTGCATTATTCTATACATTTGTATCCAGGTATGTGCAATCCCTGGGATCGAACCCATGACCCTGGCATTGCTAGTGCCATGCTCTAACCACTGAGCTACAGGAAAGCCATTTAAATCAATTTAAATCAACTTCCAAATACATTGAATAAATAAACAAAAAATTACTAATTATAATAAGTGTAATAATATTTTTTAAATGGCCTCTTACACATCACGTTCAGAAACTGGTGTTTTTTATATTTTTATTTAGTTAAATATTAGGAGGAGCTCAATACAGCACTGAAGGCCTTACAGGAGAAACTTGAACA